>CAUYON010208821.1:0-17992 GCA_963573935.1 Arctocebus calabarensis | reverse complement strand
AGCAGGGTACTGGTGAAACTTATTAAAGGTAGAGTATCAATGTCTTTATATAGTGATCAAGAAAATGCCATGAAGGCTATCTGTAACAGTACTATCAAAATATTTCTGAATGTATATGAAGCACATTGTGCCCTATGATTGCACCAATGTACACAATTATGATTCAATAAAATTATAAAAAAAAAAGAAACCACAACCCAAAGCTGATGAATTTACTCAGAGGGTTATTCAATTTTGTACTACTGGAGGTTCTATCCATTGCAAGAGAAAAAAAAAATTCTAGATAGGAAAGAGAGATGCAAAACTGCATATATTCACAGAATCCAAGATAGCATGGTAGAATTATCTTATCAATCTAAAACTGCCTCAAGAACTAATAATTGAGTTTAGAACTATTGTAGGATAAATGACCTATATACAAAAATCAATTGGATTTTTATATAGTAGTAATAAATAATTGGAAACTGAAATGAAAAACAGCACAATATAAAACAGAGTCAGTAAATATGAAATATATAGTGATAAGTCTGGCAAAAGATGTAGAAACCTTAAAAGTATAAATCACTTCAGATGTAAATTAATGAAAAGCTGAATAAGGGTAATATGGAGGGGAAACTCCTACAGAGAAACAGGTGTTAGTGGATTGAATTATGGTCTCCAAAAGATGTTCAAGTCCTAAATCCCAGTACCAGTGACCGTGACCTTATTCAGAAAAATGAGATTGCAAATGTAATTAAGTTAAGGATCTCAAGATAACATCCTCTTGGATTACAAGTGTCCTTATGAAAATAGGAAAAGACACAGAGCAAAGGAGAGACAGAAGGAAGGAGGTCATATAAAGAGGGAGGCAGAGACTGCAGTAAGTCAAGGAACCCCTGGAGCCAACAGAAGACAAAAGAAGCAAGAAAGGATTCTCTCCTGGGGCCTAGACAGAGATAGAGATAGAGATAGAGATAGATAGATAGAGAGAGAGAGAGATAAAACAGCCATATCAACATCTTGATTTGAGACTTCAGGCCTCCAAAATTGGAAAAGCACATATTTGTTTCAATCTACGTGGTTAGTGATAAATTGTTATGGCAGTGCTAGGAGACTAACATGAAGATGTAAGAATTACTGTGGATCTGTCATCAAAAACCATGAAGAAAATATGAGTGAAATGAAAAAAAGGAAAAAGAAAAAAGTCCACCAAGCCGGAATTCTATATACAATAAAATTGTTCTTCAAAAATAAAGAAGTTTGGGTGTTTGTGGCTCACACTTGTAACCCTAGCACTCTGGGAGGCCAGGGAAAGACCATCCCTTGAGCTCAGGAGTTTGAGACCAGCCTGAGCAAGAGCAAGACACCATCTCTACTAAAAATAGCAAAACTAACCTGGTGTTGTGGCAGACACCTGTAGTCACAGCAAGAGGATGGCTTGAGCCCAAGAGTTTGAGGTTGCTGTGAGCTATCAGGACACTACGGTACTCTACCAAGGACAACAAAGTGAGACTCTATCACAGTGAGACTCTATCACACACACACAAAAAAAAAAAAGTGAAGGAGAAATAAAGACTTTCTTAGACAAACAAAAGCTGAGAGAGTACATTACCTGTACAAATGCCTTATAATAAATATTTGTAAAAGTTCTATAGACAGAAAAGATATGCCTATCAAAACCTTAAATTTACATTAAAAAGGAAGACTATTGGAGAAGGAATAAATGAGGTAAAAATAAAGTGATGTATTTTTTATTCTTAATTGATGTAATTGATAATTATCTAATAACAATGTATTAGGTGATCATTGCATGTGCATGAGAAAAATGAATAACTTCAATGCCACAGGGAATAGGTGGGAGGACATGGGAATACTCCTTTAAAAAATTCTATACTACATGTGAAGCAATTTAATGCTATTTGAAGGTGGACTTATGTTAATTAAAATTGTATATTGTAAACTCTAGGACAGTTAAAATGTTTTATAAAAGAAATATATTTGATAGACTAAGAAAGGGAATGAAACAGAATAATGTTAAATACACAATTAAAATCAGAGAAGAAAGAAAAGAGGGGGAAAAAGAAATGAATCACTGAAATGAATGAGATAAAACATGCTAGATATTAATCCAATCATTTAAAATACATTTATGTACATAAATTTTAAAACCCAGAGTTAGTAAAAGTTATGGAATACAGCACTCAATCATATGTTGTCCATAAGAAATTCATTTTAATATACACACTCAAGTTGAAGGAAAAAAAATAGAAAAAGTATACTAACAATAATAAAAAGAAATTAATTTTATATTATATTTGGAGACTTCTATGTCATTCTATCAGTAATTGGTAGATCAAGCAGGCAGAAAGGCAGTAAGGATATAGGTTACTTGTACAGCACTATCAATCACCTTGATATACTTGACATTTATAAAATATTCTGTCCTACAACAAAATACATAAGCTCCTCAAGTCACAGAAAACATTCAGCAAGGAAGAACACATTCAGTGCCATTACACATACTTTAACAAGTTAAAAAAAAATTATAGAAAGTATGTTCACAGATCACAATGGAATTTAACTGAAAACTAATAATAGAAAGTAGTTAGAATATCACCCTAAGTACTTATAAATTAAATAATTAATGATTCAAAGAAAAAGCCCTAAGAGAGAGAAATAGTATTTTAACCTAACTTAAAATGAAAATAAAACCAAATTAAAAAAAAAAAGAAAACTAAACAAGGGCAAAAATCAATGGAATTAAAAACAAGGAAAACAACAGAGAAATCAATGAAATTTGAACCTTGTTCTTCCGAAAAATAAAATACAACTGATAAACTTCTCATCAGGCTAACCAAGAACAAAAATGAAAGAAGAAATAATTGCCAATTTCAGAAATGGCATAGCATCATCATTATTGATCCCATGGACATTAAAATTGTAAGGAAATACTATGAGTAACTCTACATATGCTAAAAATTTGATAACTTTGATATAATGCACCAATTCCTTGAAAGACATCAACTACCAAAACTCACACAAGTAGAAATAGATAAAAATGAATAGCCTTACATCTATTAAATGCTAATTATCTTCCAAGGAGAAAGCACCAGTCCCAATTGGTTTTGGTGGTGAATGCTACCAGACTTCTGAAGAAGAACTGACAGCAATTCCCCACAATCTCTTCCAAAAATAAGGGGTACATCCCTTCACATTCTTTGAGACCCATATTGCTGTAATACCAAAAGCAGATAAAGATGTTACCTGAAAGAGGAACTATAGACCAGTATTTCTCATGAACATAGATGGACCAAATATTCTCAAGTAATATTCATATATCAATCCAACAAAGAATAAAAATATATCCATGACTGTACTAGGTTGGATAGTGGCCTCCAACACTGCATGCACACCCAAAAACTCAGAATGTGACTTTACTTAGAATCTTTGCAAATGTAATCAAATTAAGATGAAGTTAGACTGGATGGGGTGGGCCCTAACCTAATGACTGATATACTTTTTAAAAGGGGGAAAATTTGGACAGTGGATGTACGGGGAGAACACCATGTACCGAAGTAGGTAATGATGGGAGAGATGCATGTGCAAGGTAAGGAATCCCAAATACAGCAGGCAACCATTGCAATATACAAAGTGACTAGCAAAGATCTTTCTCACTGCATGGCCCTGACAACATCTTGGTTTTAGATTTCTAGATTTTAGAAGTGTGAGAGAAGGCAGCACCTGTGGCTCAAAGGAGAAGGGCACTGCCCCCATATACCGGAAGTGGTGGGTTCAAACCTGGCCAAGACCAAAAACTGCAAAAACTGCAAAAAAAAAAAAAAAGAAGAAGAAGAAGTGTGAGAGAATTTCTGTTGCTTTCAGCTATCCTGGTTTACAGTAACCTTTATAGCAGCACTAGGATTCTAGTTATACAAGAAGCAAACTTAAATAATCATATAAACTAAGCCAGAAAGGTATATGGCAATATCCAAAGCCAATACATGATAAAAACTCTCAGAAAACTCTCAGAAAAGTTTCTCAAATTCATGAAGAACATCTACACAAACCTTACCCAGAACATCATACTTAAGGGTGAGAAAGTGCATGCTTCCCCCAAAGATAGAGAAGAAGGCAAGGATTTCTTCTCTCACTCTTCTTATTTGGCCTTGTACTGGAAATAGTGCAGTAAGAAAATACAAATTGCAAAAAGACATGCTGATTGGAAAGTAGGAAATTAAATATCTTTATTCAGAGATAACAAGCCTGCATGTATGTGTAATATCTCAAAGAATCTCAAAAAAAAAAAAAAAACAGACAAAGAAGAAATGCCTAGAACCAATAGACCAATACAGCAGATCAAGGTCACAGAGTACAAGGTCAACATAAAATGACAGTTGCTTTCCTGTATTCCAAAAATGAAAAATGAAAATTGAAGTAAAAAATATTAAACCTCAATATACAAAAAGTCAACCTTACACCCTCCACAAAAATTAGCTCAAAGTAGTTCAAACACTATAAACCTATAACACTTCCCCTCCCCCCCAAAAATAGGAGAAAGTTTATGTGACCTTGGTTTTGGTAATAAATTTTTAAATACAACATCAAATGCATAATCCATGAAAGAAAAAATTAAAAAAGCTATGCTTTATTAAAATTAATAATTCATGCTCTGTTTGAGACACTGTATGGAAAATGAAAAGACAAACCATAGACTAGAAGAAAATATTTTAAAAAACACATTTTTGATTAAGGTCTTTTATCCAATACTACAAAAACTTTTAAAACTTAACAATAAGAAAAAACAACTCCATCAAAAATGGGCAACATAACTGAACAAACACTTCACCGAAGAACATATACAGATAGCAAATAAGTATATAAAGATACTCAATATCATTTGTCATCAAGAAATTGCAAAGTAAAATAATGATGACATATTATCACAACCTCTTAGAATGGCTACAATCCAAAAACATTTGACAATACTAGTTACTTGAAAGGACGTGGAGTAACTGGAACACTCATCGATTGCTAGTGGGAAATCTAAATGGTACACCCACCCTGAAAGATAGTTTGTAAGAGTCTTATAAAATTGAACTTAGGGAGGAGCCAGTGGCTCAAAGGAGTAGGGTGCTGGCCCCATATGTCAGAGGTGGTGGGTGCAGCCCTGGCCAAAAACTGCAAACAAATAAATAAATAAACAAACAAACAAACTGAACATAGTCTTCCCACATGACCCAGAAACCATACTTTTGAGTGTTTATCCAACTAATTTGTAAACATATGATCATATGAAAACCTACACGCACGTGTGTAGAGCCTATTTCATAAGACTAGAAATCTGGAAGCAAAAACAATATCCTTCAACAGGTGAATGGATAATCAAACTGTGGTATGACCACACAATGAAATACTATTCATCTATTTAAAAATAAAGGAGCTATCAAGTCATACAAAGACATGAAAACATTTTAAATATTGCTGAGTGATAGAAACCAGTTTGAATAGGATAACAGTGGGTGATTCCAGATATATGACATTCTGAGAAAGGTAAAACTATAACGACAATAAGAGAATCAGTAGCGCCAGTGTTTGGGAAAAGGGGAAAGATTTTAGTAAGTTTAACACAAAGGATTTATTAGGGCAGTCAAATTACTATACCTGATATTGTATTGGTAGATACGTGCCACTACACTTTTGCTAAATGCCATAGAACATTTTAGAACAAAGAATGAACCTTCATGTATGCAAATTAAGCAATCATTTGGGAGTTTGGGGATCTCTGGATGGTCTGGCGAATACAATGAAATACCTATTGCAAATATACGAAACATCACTGAAGGATATGAGAGGGTTGCTGACCTAGGTAACCTTGGAAATGCCTGGAGCTCTTCAAAAGTCAGAAAAGAATCTCTATTTATAAATAATGCTCTCCTCTAGTTGATAAAATTGCTTCTCATGGTTGTACAAGTTAGTAATTCTACAATCACATTACCCCTACACTGTAATTAAACGATCAATTAAATGAATGGTAGACCTTGGAGGCCTTGTTTCTGACCATTAGAGGAAACGTTAGAGAAAAACAAGGGAGAAGACACGCATGATCTGCTGGCAATGGATTCAAGTTGGAGACGCCATTATAAACTCGTGTTCAGTTTAATATATATAGGGAGAGTTACATATATAAATACTTGTAGATATGTGTGCATACACTTGTTAACACACACACAAACATAAGTAGACAGTGGAGAAATCTTGGAAACACCACATTAGTCAGATGACCAAGATGAACATCAGTGATGATAAATCATAGTGATCAAATGTATCCTTGATATGATTGTAATGTGAATAGAACTTCATTCTCTTCTCCTCCTCCTCAAAGTCCATAACCCCAGTCTCCTGGAATACAATCAGAAAAATCTAAGTTTAGAGTCATCCTGGAAAATACCCCTAACCAGGAATTCTCAAAACTATCCAAGTCTTCAAAACAAGATAAGTTTAAGAAAATGACACAGCCCAGAGGATCATAAGGAGACATGATAACTAAAAGCAATGTTCCATCCCAGATGGGATTCTGAAGCAGAAAAGGGCCATTAAGTATCAATATTGATTTTTAATTTTGTGGAAGACACTAATACATGATGCAAATAAGGAAAACTGCGTATGGGGTATGAGAACTCTCTCTTTTATTCGTCTATAAATTTCAAACTATTCTAAAATTAAGCTTATTTTATTTATTTATTTATTTTATTAAGTCATTTGTACATAGGTCATGGATACATTTATGCCATTATGGGATTCAATGTGTTGATTATTTGTACAAATTGGGGTGCTTACATCCTACTGATCAACATAGCCTTCACCTCATTTACCCAATTACAGCGTTAAGACATTTGTGTTCTACACCTGATAGATCCAACTTGTACTTGCAATATGCTCCATAGGTGTGGTCCCCCTTTTAACCCTCCGTCTATCAACTGACTTCCATCCCTTCCCCTCCCCCTCATTAAGTTTATTTTAAAAATGCACTATTAAGACAATTTAAAATAAGTCACAGATTGGGAGAAAATATGTGTAAATCTCATGTCTTATTCTAACCACCCACATAACCTGAATAAATAAGGAAATCTTTAAGCACAACAACTCCACAAATGCATACAATTATGATTTATCAATTAGACATTTTTTAAAAAATAAATAATTGTTTTAAAAATCTCGGTCCTAAAAAACACAACAAATTGTAAACACACTAATGAAATCACACAAATGATCTGAACAGATACTTCACCAGAATGGGTATACAGATTGTAAGTATTCATATAAAAAACTATTTTACATCATTTGTACCAGAGAAAAATGCAAGTGAAAACCACAATAAAATTTTATTACACACCTATTAGAGTAGCTATACAGGTAGCACCTGTGGTTTAGTGGGTAGGGCACCAGCCCCACATACCGAGGGTGGCGGGTTCAAACCTGGCCCTGGCCAAAAACTGCAAAAAAAAAAAAAGAAAGAAAATAGAGTAGCTGTAATAAAAACTTGGACAATTCCAATTGTTGGAGTGTATGTGGAACAACAGGAACTCCTCTCCAAAAAATATTGAGGCACAAATGTTTTTGTTACGTGAATAGCTTTTATGTTCCTTGAGTCAGGGATATTAGCGCACCTACTACCCAAACTCTTATTCATTCCTTCAGAGAATGAAAATTTGTACATCCACTTGAGAAGACTGTTACAAAGTTTCTTATAAAGTAAAAGATAGACTTACCATAAAAATCACACAATCTCATCTTTGGTTTTATCCAAATAATTGAAAACTTATGTTTACTAAGCAACTTTTACATTAATATTTATGCAGCATTATTCATAATTGCCATCCCAGATGCATTTCAAGAGGTGAATGGATAAATAAACTGTAGTATATCCATACAAAGAAATCCTAGTCAGCAATAAAAATAACAAGCTATTGATCCATATAACATGGATGGATCTTAAATGAACTTTTAAAAGTGAAGAAACAGATCGCAAGTGTTACATATTTTATGATCCACAATATAGGTATGAAAAAAAATTAGTAGCACCAGGAGTTTAGGAAGGGGAATTTTAGAATGATAGACCTGTTTTATATGATAGTTCACCAGTAGCTATGACTATGCATTTGTTAAAATCTATACATCTGTACATTATAAAGTGAAAACATTAATATGTGGAAAATATTAAAAATTTAACAAGCTATTATGCATTTAAAAGGATCACTGGCTGCTAAGAAGAGAATGAACTTTATATCGGGCAGAAGGAAAGGCAGCAGTGAGGAAGCCTTTGCTGTAGTTTAAGTGAGAAATGATGGTAGCTACACCAACAGATGTAGTAAAGGAGGTCCAAAACAAGGATAGTCTGAGACACTGGCACAGATAAGAGGCTAAGGAGGAATGATGACTAAAAGAAATGTGGTCTCTTGAAGGGGATCAGAAAAAGGAAACCAGGTAAAAAATAAGGAATTCTGAATAAACTACAGACTTATTAATATATCAATATTGATTCATTAGTTGTACTAAATGTTCCATACTAATATAAGATAATAATAATAGGACAAACTGGGTAGGGGGTGTATGGGAACTCTGTACCATCTTTGCAATTTTTCTGCATGGATCCCACATATAAAAATTTATGTAAAGTAGTCAAAGTCATAGAGAGAGAAGGCAGAATGGTTGCTTTCAGGAGCCCTGGAGATAGGGAAATTGGTATAGAGTTTCAGTCACACAAGATGACAAGCTTATAGAGATCTTTTGTGCAACAATGGACATGTAACTAACAATATTGTATTTAACACTTTAAAACTATTGGACGTAACTTATGTTATATGTTTTTATCACAATAAAAGAAAAAAAATTGTACTGCAACACAAAGCCAGAGCTGTGAAGAGCAAAATTAGTAAGAGAGATGAATATGGAAAAGAAAAAGGACACACATAATGACAATATCATCTATTAAAAAAATCACTAAAATAGTTATAGGGAAAAATCAAATGAAGGAAACACTTCTGAAAGCTTGTGTATGGAAATTACTGTAGCAAAATCAAGAGCATTGCTATACAAAATCAATAACTAATTAAAACATGCAATGGAAAATGCCCCATTTACAACAGCAACAAAATCGAGATATTACCTAAGAAGCTTCTGAAAGATGGTCAAGATCTTTATGGAAGCAACTAGAAATGTTACCTGATAGAGACAGGTTTAAAAAATGTTTCAAATATGGGGCAGCGCCTGTGGCTCAGTGAGTAGGGTGCCAGTCCCATATACCAAGGGTGGAGGGTTCAAACCCAGCCCAGCCAAACTGCAACCCAGCTACTCGGGAGGCTGAGGCAAGAGAATTGCCTAAGCCCAAGAGCTGCAGGTTGCTGTGAGCTGTGACGCCATGGCACTCTACCAAGGGCGACAAAGTGAGACTAGTCTCTAAAAAAAAAATGCTTCAAATATATCAATCAGTATACCATTGTTACTGATTGGAAGCACAATATTGTAAATATGTCAATTGTCCTTAAATTATTAACAGATAAAGTGCCTTGTATGTATGTGCCAAGATGAATAGCTTAGGCTACTGTCTTCCATTCCCAATATCAGTCCTGGGAAATTACAAACCGAAGAATGACAATGAAACAAATAAAACAAGCTAACTATATTGCATTGGTGTTTCAGGGCTGCCATACCAAATTACCACGTTAGGTGGCTCAAAACAACAGAAATGTATTCTCTCCCAGTTCCGTTGATCAGAATCTGAAATTAGTATTACTGGACCAATATCATGATGTCAAGAGGGCTGATCACTTTCTATGTGCTTCAAGGGAAGATATGTTGTTTCTTGCCTTTCCAGTTTCCAATGGCTGCTAGCTGCCACTGTTCTTAGATCATGGCCTCATCACTCTAATTTCTGCCTCTATCTTCACAATGCTATCCATTGAGTGTGTGAGAAATCTTCCTCAGCTCTCATTTATGAAGACACTGTGTTTAGGGCCTACCCAAATAATCCAAGATAATTTTCCCATCCTTAACTTTATCACATCTTCACAAATTTGTTTTATAACAAGTTAACATTTATAGGTTTCAAAGATTAGAATTCTTTATCTTTCAGAGGCAATTTTTAGCATAGGCCATTATCTGGCACCTAGAGATTCACATCCACCTTACATGCTATATGCATTCACATTATCCTAACATCTGCAAAAGTCTCAATCTGTTACAGCATCAACGTAAGTCTAAAAACTCATCTAGATAAGTTGAGGTCAAAATTCTCAAATCTAAATCATCTAAATAGGTATGCACATGATCTATCCCTGAGCATAATTCATCTCTATGTCTGAACTTGTGTAACTATAAAACAACAATGGTAGAGCTGATATAGTATAACAGTCACAAACATTGACATCTCCAGAAGGGGGAAATGGAAGGAAATAAGTGATCATTTGCAACTCATTCCAAAATCCAGCAGGATACATTCCATTAAGTTTAAAAGCCTGGTAATAATCCTCCCATGGTTTAAGATCTCTGCCCTGTTGGCCAAGGGATCTGCCAGGGTCCATGGATCAGGCTTCTGTCTTGCTCCCAGGACTCAGTCCTCTTCAGTTGTACCCATGACTTGAGCCACTGAGCTCAAGGCTCCAGTCACCGGTCAAAATCTCTGCTCTTGAAGTTACCCTTCTTTCTGCTTGAAGGGTATGTAATCCAGATAATCACCTTACGACAAATCCCTTAATTTAATCACACCTGCATATACCTTTTTTCCTTTATTAGGAGCTTACCAAAAATAGCAAAACTAATATCTAAACAACAAAACATTTTTTTAAATGCCTGGAAGTGGCTGAAAATTATGTTGGGTTGATCATTGTGTTTGGAACGTGGGAGCACATGGAGTGTCAGTGAAGTTGGTGAAAGTCTCTAGCCTGCACCTGAGGCCAGACACAGAATAGGTATGCTTTAGTCTGACCTGTGTTTCCCAAAAATTCATATGTTGAAATTTAATCACTGATATGATTGATAGTATTAAGAAGTGGAGTCTTTAGGAGGTGAATAGGCCATGAGGGCCTACAGGGTGGGATTAGAAAAGGGTTTGGGGTAGAAAGTTCCACCCCATTTTGCCCTTTCATCTCTTCTGCCACATGATTACACCATGCTTGTCCCATTTTGCCCTTCTGCTTTCCACTATGTGAGGCTGTAGCACTCATAAGACTCCATATTAGAGTCAGAGACTGGGCCCCCAACAAACCTACTAGTGCCTTGATTTTAGACTTCCCAGTTTACAGAATGGTGAGAAGAAAAAATCTATTATTTGAAAATTAATTAATCTCAGGTATCTTGTTATAACAGCAAGAATAAACAATGACAAGGTAGGAGGAAAGATTTAACTCTGACCTCTGCTTCATTGTGTAAATTTGAGGCAACTCCTTCCAAATACAGATGCCATTAGCCATGGAACAATTTTTGGAGAGCTGGAAAGATCGGGTTGACTGAGGCAATATGATTCGAGTCTGTAGTAACTGCCACCCGAAACCACTTTGAGGAGCAGAATTAGTCCTTCTAAAAATTAATTATTTTAGCAGTGTATAAAGAATGAACTAAAAATAAAATAGCAAGTATCACAGGAAACCACACATAGTCAGGGTAGGTATCCTTTCATTTAAAAATATATGTATATATTCTACATATACATTTACTTGGGAAAGATGTAAAATATCTTTCATATTATACCTGAAGGGTAAAAACTGAAAATCATTGCACTACATCATACAATGCTAACCCTGAAAGAGCAGAACTTCTCCATATAAAGACATGATAAGTCACAGACTCGGAAAAATACTTGTGAAAGACGTATCTAATCAAGGACTGTTATCCAATCTATACCAAAAATTCTTAAAAACTCAAAAATAAAATAAACAAGCTGACTTTTAAAAGTTACACAGGATTATGCTATTCCTGGTCTGGAGCATTTTTAAAATTCAAATTGTCCTGTGAAGTAGGCAGCGATTTTGTTTCAAAACTTTGATACACATTTGAAGGAAAGTACTTTATATTTTTCACATATTATCTGATTTTAATGTCCATTCTTAGCCAAGCTGCTAGCAGGCATCATTTGGTTCCCTTTCCTTCTTTGACACAGAAGAACTTAAGAGCTTACATTAGTATATGTAATATGCAAAGTAAGCCTGGTAAAAATTTGAAAAAAAAAGTTATGGTTCCCAATATATTTACCATCATATGTTAAAGCTAAATAAATCATCATTTTTGTAGAAAAGAAAATGTTCAAAGAGCACAATTCACAGTAGCAAAGATCTAGAATCACCTCAGGTACACATTAGTTCATGAGTGGATTAACAAAATGTCATACATGCATATGATAGATTACTACTCAACTATGAAAAGGACAGATAAATGCCTTTTGTGGCAATTTGGAAGGAATTGGAGACCACTATCCCAAGTGAACTATCTCAAGAAAGGCTGAGCTATCAGGCTAAAAACGCTACTTATTTCCAATTCAGGGATCTCAAAAAGGTCCTTAGTCTGAGGTAATGGACTCACATCTGTAGAAGTGAGAGAAGAGGCCAACTGTGTCACCAGTCAAGGTGATGATCCCAACGGAGGATTACGCAGAACCCCCACCACCGAAGAAGTTGGGCCTGAGGCCAGTTCTGCCCAAGCTGTTAGCTTTGCAAGGCTTTGGGAGCCCCATGGCCAGAGATGGCAGACCCTGACTCCTACCAGACCTTTACTTCCACTGAGAGAGCGGAGTTTTCAGGGAAGTGAGGGTCTTGATGTGAGGGGACAGAGAGATCTCTCCTGGCAGAGAGAACCCAGGCTCTGCTTCAAGGTGAGGACCCCTACTGAGGGATGATTTAAACTCCCACCATCAGAGAGAGTCCCGTAGTAAACGTGATCTTGCTGTCTGCCTTGGAAGGTCTTCAGGCAGGACTGTCAGGAACAGGAGCCACCACTCACATCCACAGTCCTGCAGAGGACACCTCGGGAGATCAGGGGTCTTGAAAAGCAGGCAGTGCAGGCCCTGTCAGGAGAAAATATAATGCTGTGAAAAGAAATGATGGTAGTCCCCAACCCAGAATTGAGAGAATCCCGCAGAAACCTACCCTGCCTCTGCTATCAGCGCTGGTTCCCCGCAGTTCCCGCCTGTCAGGCGGACTTCCTACCACTGCTGGTCTTAGTGAAGTGTGGTCTCGCTGGACAAAGAAAGGAGTTCTCACAGTGCCATAAATAAAGATGATAGTGATACCCGAATTTCCTCTTCAGTAGGTTCTTGGTCTACGTGATTCAAAGAATGATTCCACAGACCGCAGATCAGTGGTAAGACAGGATTTACTTACAGAAAAGAATACAAAACCACCAAAGCTCCTGGCAGAGAGAACCCAGGTGGGAGGGAGAGCTCTCTCTCTCTCTCCCTCCCTCTGTGTCTCTCCCGGCTCTTTGTTCAGGGGTATATATAGTCGAATGGGGTCCTCTGTAGTTACATTTAGCTGGAACTCAGTAGTTACATTTAGCTGGGGACTTCATAGCAAATGAATGGCTACAATCCCTTTCATTTCCAGGCCTACAAAACTTACATGAAATTGACCGGGCCTAGGAAACTTACTTGCATTTGACCAGGCCTAGGAAATCGGGGATTCCCTGTTCAGCCGCTAGTGCAAGGGGAGGGAGACCTAAAGTGCTGGAGTTTCCCCAGCAATTGTCTGGCCCTTCCAGCTACTGGGTACTGGAGCCTTCTAGGCACCCCCGCACCTACCCTCCAGCCCACTGGTTCCTCTGCCGGCTGCTGCTGCACCAACACCCCGCCAGGCTGAGTGATCCAGCTCAGCTCGGCTGAGTTGGCTGGAGCGCCACCTATCCTGTATCAATAGCACTGAGCTAAGACTACCGGGGTCTCCTATCCCAAGCAAGGGGTTCAGTGCCAAATTGCTCCCCTGGTGTCAGGCCTGAGAAACTGCAGCGGAGTGCCCGGATGTGGTGTAAGCGGCTTCCATTTTAGGAATCTGCGGGCGAGGAGGCTCCCTCAGGGGTCGCGTGACTTAGGTCCTCAGAAGCTTTCCCACAGGCGGCTAGACTTCAGGTGAGGACTTAGGAGGAGTTAGGACCCCTCGCCACACATAAAAGATCCCTTTCTGCTGCCTGTTCTCGGCCCTGGGTAGCCCCAAGTGTTGGGGATTACCATCATTTCTTTTCACAGTTTTCATCCGGGGCCCCCTTGGTGCCGCTTCCTTTGAGGGGCTGGAGTCCGCTTGGCTGGCGTCTGACTGAACAGAGGGAAGAGTCCCAATCCCTGCCAGATTTTAAGGTAAAGACCCTAAATAAAGCGGTAAATCTCACAGCAGAGAGAGGGGGGATCCCTCCTATCAGCCCTGGAATGCCGGGGGGTGGGAGGAATCGCCACATGTAGTGTATCTGGGCTTTTTAACATGGAGACTGAGGAAGGGCGGTTTTATCTGTGGGGTATAGCTTCAAGTCAGCCAAGGGAAGAGTCCCAGGCAGTTCTAGACGTTAAGGTGATAATCTTTGTAGAGGGCTGAGCGGACATCCCTGCGGACAGAACGAAGCCACAGGACGCCCCTCCCCCCACGGTCGCCTTCCTGCATGCTCTAGTCTCAGAGAGAGGGGGGGCTTTAGCTTGGGAGCGCCTTTCTCAGGTCAGCGTCAGAGAGCCTGCATTGGCTGAGGGTACCACCGCTATGGAACCCTAGGGGATTACTGCAGAAATTCACCCCGGGGGCGGACGCGGTGGCTCACGCCGGCAATCCTGACTCTCTGGGGGGGTCGAGGCGGGTGAATTGACTGAGCTTGCAGGTTGGAGACCAGGTCTCTAAAAATAGCCCTGCGTTGTTGTAGGCGCCTATACTCCCAGCTACTCGGAAGGCTGGGGCAAGAGAATGGCTGAGCCCAAGAGTTTGAGGTTGCAGTGAGCTATGACGCTGAAGCACTCTACAAAAAAAAAAAGAAAAAAAATTAACCCTGGGGCGGCGCCTGTGGCTCAGCGAGTAGGGCGCCGACCCCATATACCGAGGGCTGCGGGTTCAAACCCGGCCCCGGCCTAACTGCATCAAAAACTAGCCGGGCGCTGTGGCGGGCGCCTGTAGTCCCAGCTACTTGGGAGGCTCAGGCAAGAGAATCGCTTGAGTCCAAGAGCTGGAGGTTGCTGTGAGCTGTGACTCCACAGCACTCCACCGAGTGCGATAGAGTGAGACTCCACAAAAAAAAAAAAAAAAAAAATTTACCCTGAATTTATGCTGTAAGCCCTGGGGACTGCCGGAACCGCTGTGCTAAGCTTCCGCTTTCATATCCAGATAGGCGCAGCGGTTCTCAACCTGTGGGTCGCGACCCCTTTGGGGTTGACCGACCCTTTCACACAGGTCGCCTGAGACCATCCTGCATATCAGATATTTACATTATGATTCATAAAGTAGCAAAAGTACAGTTATGAAGTAGCAATGAAAATAATTTTATGGTTGGGGGTCACCACATCTTGAGGAACTGTGTTAAAGGGTTGCGGCATTAGGAAGGTTGAGAACCACTGTCCTAGAATGAAAGGCATTGGGGGCAAAGGTGGGGGGTGTGTGTGTGGAGGGGTGGGGGAGAAATCTTGAAGAGGAGGGAGGAGGAAAGAGGACAGAGTGACTTGGGGTCTGGCTCAGTCAGTGACTAAAGGGCCTGTAAGAGGAAGTTTGGCAAATGTGAGATGTACCTTCTGGACCATTTGTTATCTATAATAAGTCTGTATTTGTGATTATGTGACGTAGAGGGTGGTGGATACATGCGTGTGTGGGGGTGTGTGTATGTGTGAGAGAGATTCCCTAAAGGAACAAGAGGGGACTGCAGAGCCCGCACCAGGTGTGTGTGGGAGGCAGTGGAATGGATCCTATGGTAATGGTGGCAGTGTGACACTCTGCTCCCTTCTCCTGGGAATACGGATCCCACTGAGATACTGGGATATTGGGAGGGTCGTTACATTTACCACATTATGTGGAATGGGGGAGTCGAGATATTTGTGATTAATTATGGTGTAGGCAAGACTGAAGTGCAGGTTGGACCAAAGGAAATCCTTGGCATTTTCTCTTAAAAAAAAAAAAAAAAAAAAAAAAAAAAAAAAAAAAGGCAGTGTTTTTTCATATGGTTCTGCTTCATTTTGTAATAGAGACTGAAAGTAGGTTGGATCCCCATATGGAAGGAGACCTTCTCTCTGAGCAGGAGGGGTCGGTGGGCTTTCAGAACGAGGCTGGGGCGGTGTGAGCGAAGCCACCAGGAGCTCAGTGGAGGCCGATGCTGCCCAGTGGCTTTCCAGAACTCTGCCAGAATATAGCAAAGTGTAAAACACAAGGCCTGTATGTGTGTGTGTGTTTTAAAAAGCAACATCTTAGGACAGCAGCCGTGGCTCAAGGGAGTAGGGTGCCGGCCCCATATGCCAGAGGTGACGGGTTCAAACCCAGCCCTGGCCAAAAACTGCGGAAAAAAAAAAAAAGCAGCATCTTATGTTGAATTTTTATTTTAACTAGGTGAACCTTCAAAAGTGTGACGTATTTGATCTGAAAACTCTAAAGGAACCTGTGGACTACTTGACTCTAGCCAATAACCCCGAGACATTGGAAAAAATCGAGGGTTGTATGAAAGTGTGGATCAAACAGACAGAACAGGTGATTTTCAGAAACTAAGTGTCAGTTTTAGGTGCCACATCACTGGACCAGCCACAGAAGAAAGCGGCATTTCATTTGCCTGACTATTTTACTCTGAGACCTTGAGAAGGTGAGAGGTTCAGCGTGGCTTTCACTGATAGTCACTGGGTAAGAAGAGACAGAATTCTAAGAGAGAAAGTAAGTGACTTTGTATATTCCCTGGGCTTCACTAGTTTTTTTCTTGAAGTCTAATTTATGTTGGAGAGAACTGTTGTACAAATATGAGGAGTCTTCTAATGCATCGTGTCCTCCAAAAGGGAGCTGGTGACTTAACCATTAAAAAGACATTTTTGGAAAAGTCCTAAGTGAAGGAAAGTAGGTGGACATCGCATGGAAAAGTAAATACAAGTAAAATTAATTAGCCTGAGGCATGGGGTTTTCCAAGGTCATATCGCTGCAGGATTATTCAGTAAGCCAAATAGCCTAGAAAACTTCCTGAGGTCGAGGCCTCTAAAAGCTCATTAAAACATGAGCGAATTAGGATGATTATAGTTAGCAACAATATATTGCATATTTCAATAGCGAATTAGGATGATTATAGTTAGCAACAATATATTGCATATTTCATAGTAGCTATAAACGAGAACTTGAAATGTTCCCAGCACACAGAAGTGATAAATACTCAAGCGATGGTACCCAACCTATTCTGAGTTGATCATTACATATGCACGAAATATTCACAGTATTCCATAAGTGTGTAGTATATTATGTATCAGTAAAATAAAAAAATCCCCCAAACCCCCTGAAGTATAAACTATTCTCAAATGGGGAAAAATGAAAACAAAATGTTTCAGTTAGAACAAGTCAAATACATTTTTATTGAAGTTTTAAAAATGGGTACGTGTCAAGTTAGCAAAGGGCTGTCATTCAGTCATGTAAACTAATATGACTATACCATGATGCAGGCAGCATAATCTTTATTTGCTCATGTTTTTGCTCGCGTATGTCTGCCCTGTCTCCAGCTGCCTGCTGTGGTTCATGAGTTTCCCACGTTTTTTCAGGTTCTTGCTGAAAACAGTCAGCTGAGGAAGGAGGCGGATGACGTTGGGCCACGAGCAGAGTTGGAGCACTGGAAAAAGAGACTCTCCAAGTTTAACTACCTTTTGGATCAGTTGAAAAGCCCCGACGTGAAGGCTGTGCTGGCCGTGCTCGCTGCAGCCAAGTCAAAACTGCTGAAGGTCGTCAGCTGTTTCTTTTTGCTTTATGAAATGCAAATGAGCATTCTCTTATGTGTATATTCATGTCACAGACTAATTAGGAACAAGAAAATGCTATTATACCTTGATGAAAAA
>CAUYON010208813.1:0-35169 GCA_963573935.1 Arctocebus calabarensis | reverse complement strand
CCCTCCACATTCAGTGATGTCACGTGGGTGGCAAGAAATAGACCTGTATTCTTGTGCTATAATTGGGTTTTAGCCTTCATATGAAAGCTATAAATTAGCTTCATATTAGGGCTGAGTACATTGGATACTTTTTCTTCCATTCTTGAGATACTTTGCGAGGGGAGGGGAGGGGGAAGGATGGGTGGAGGGAGGGCAATTGGTGGGATCACACCTACATCTTAGCAGGGTACTGGTGAAACGTATTAAATGTAGAATATCAATGTCTTCATATAGTGATTAAGAAAATGCCACGAAGGCTATGTTTAACAGTACGATCAAAATATTTCAGATTGTATATGAAGTCAGCACATTGTGCCCCATGATTGCACCAATGTACACAATTATGATTTAATAAAATCATTTTAAAAAAAGAAAGAAATAGACCATGGTGGGAGCAGAGAATGGGTTGCGAGCTGTTTACCAGCACCCTACAGAGCATGTGCACTCAGGCAAGAGTACGGAGTAAATATTCCACTGTTGGTTTAGGGCAGATTTGGGAGATAAAGTAGAAAGAGTTTTTAAAAACCTGACAGTTTGTGACAAAGAATTAAACAATACAAAATAAAATCAAGGCTCAAAAAAATTAGTAATATATAATCAGACAGATGCAAACAGCCTCAACCAACAGTTCATACAGACCATAACTGTGTCGAAAAATTTCGATACCTTGTGAGAATAAAATCTAGTGAACTAATTTGTCTTGCTGATTTTATTTCTTTTGTCTTACAGAGAAATGATCCCCCGTCCATTCAAGTATTTGACCTCTGTTGGTTTATACATTTCCAGAGCTTAATCTATGCAGGCCTTTCACTGGGTGCTGGTTCCCAATTCCGCACTCCTCTGAAAACTTGGCCAAACCACACATCAAATGCACGGCAAGTTGGAGACCTGCCCACGTACCCAGAGGGTGGAACGAAGCCACAGAGAGGCACTCGGAAAGGAGAATACATAATGAGGCAGAAAGAAAGCAGACACAGCCCTGCAGATATTCATAGCCACTCAAAGGAAGGAACGGAGTGGGCAAAGGGGGACGGTGGGCACAGCCATAGAGGACAGCGCTTAATTTTCAACCATCTGCTCTGGGAGGCAGGATTATTTAACAGATACTATACAGTCGTAGGTGAATATGCTCCATATTCTGTTTTTAAAAAACAAAGTGGTTCTTTACAGCCATGTTGGGTTCGTGAGACTTTGGGGAAATGTTACTGCTTCCTGATATTGCTTTCCTGTTGGGATGACGTTAAATTAAGTCGGAATGGGACTCCTGGCCGAAATATCCCACGCCCAGACTTGGAGTGAGGGTAGTTAATCACACGATCCAAGAACAGTTTGGCCCTGTCTGTATTAAATATGGCAATTATATAGCTCAGGCCCGCAAAGCTTGCTAAACAAGGCAAAAGACAAACCAGGTTATTTTCCATTGATGGCGCCTGGATAGAGTATGTATTTCATTTACTGGTGCTTCATTTGGAGGTTGATTTTTGTTTCATTTGTTTTGTTTTACTTGGCATTTCATAAAGACTTTATTGAGTTCAGAAACACTTCAGGTATAACTTAAATAGGAAGGAATCTAATAACATGATAATTTTTTGTTAAGACATAAGTAGTCCACCTCTGTCACTTTACAGATGAAGGTGCGAAGGCCCAGAGTTCAAGGACTTGTGGTAGTCACCTGGTAACCAAATGAGAGCCAGAAGTCCGGTCTCCGGATGCTATTTAATCCATTTCCCCTCGTGGGCTTTAGTTCCTCTATGTGGAATGCTAACGAACCAGCCGAACCTCAGGAGCTGTTGACATCTCAGAATTAGTTATTGGGTGGGTGGGGTGAGGACTGAGGTGGAGAAGGTCCACATTAAACATTCCATTCCCGACCAGGACACATAAATATCCATGCTGGTGGCCAGAGCATGCAGAGGCAGTGAGGCCTCGTGTCCCCATGGGAACACACAAGGTCTGTGCTAACCCAGGGGAGGCAACATTTGAGTCATTAATCTAAGCACTTTGGTCTAAAATGCACCTGAGATATCTCACAAATACTATCTCAGCTGCAGCATTTCTGATTTGAATACCAAGAAGCAACAATTCAAATGAGAACTACATCAGATGGTGCTGATTTATGAAATGTGAGATAAAAAATAAATAGCAAAAGTCAGAAGTTTCTCTTGTTGGTTTCCGTTTCCAGAGAGGACCTAAATTGTCACTTTGTTTTGCAAACAGCACCACCTACTGGCACAAACTGTGCTCCTACACTGATGGGAGAGGTGAAAAGTTGGTGGTTGATGGGAATAAGGGCTGGGTTTGCAAACAGGGAGACAGAAAATTCCACTTAGTGTTACTATTTGAATGCTCAGCAGGAGATAATTGGATTACTGAGCTCTAGAGAATCCAGATTCATTGTACTGGAATTTTAGCTCTTACCTTATTAGTAAAACTGACAATAGGGGACAGATAGCATTCACTAGCCAGTGTCTGGCTGGGGATCAACAACCCTCTGAATTGATATGTAAAAGTAAATGGACTTTCCAGACACTCATCAGTGCCTCCCCCAAGTCAACAAAAAATATTTACATCAAATCAAATTACTTACTAAAGGCAACACATTCATAGAAATGCTGCAGGAATGTCTCCTTATTCTCACACGGAACTATTTCATTTCCTGTCACTAAAACCATTCTGAAGAACAAACACTATCTCGTATCATGTACCTAAGAAATACAAGCCAATTTTTTTTTTTAAAGAACTATCAGGCTGACGGTTTGGGGTAGGTGAAAAATAAAATCTGATAACTCTGAATAGAAAAAGAAGTGCTATACAAAATGCACCCATCAATGACAATATTGCATACTAATTTCAGAAGCCTTAAAACATGGGGAAGAAATATGACACCACAAAATGCCATTGTGGTTGCCTCTACAGGGGGGAGTCATGGACATTTTTCTGCTTTGTAGTTTTTTAGTTCTTTAATGTTTACTGATGATAAATGCCTACAATGATTAGAAATAGAAAGCAGCACACAAATACTTGGGAAATGGTAGAGAAATTGAGAGGATATTACAAATTGTTTAAAATCACTGTCATTATTATTCATTGCAACCATAGCCTTTGATTGAAGAACTCAGATGTCTTGGAAGGAAGGAAGGAAGGAAGGAAGGAAGGAAGGGAGGGAGGGAGGGAGGGAGGGAGGGAAGGAGGGAGGGAGGGAAGGAGGGAGGGAGGGAGGGAGGGAAAGAAAATATAAGACCGTGTTTTGGAACAGAACTCAAAGTGCCTTGAAATATCCTTGTTTCACTATGTGCCTAAAGTGACGTGATAGGAAAGTGCCCCAAGTCCGCCAATGGAAGCCTCTTATTAGCACCAGGGAAACAGGGTCCACAAGCCCACTGGACAACATTTCCCATCTTTTGCATGTGGGGCATGATGAAAATCCCTCTCTGGGCCTCAATCCTACAGAGGTAAAGGGACCGAGGAAGGGGATGAGAGAGTCTGTGGGGTCCCTCTGACCCTCTGACGCTAGAAAACAAAGAGTTGTCTGAAGTATGAAGTAAACTCCCTCAGAACCTGAGCTTCGAGCGTCCCCTTGGGCACAGGCTGGCCGTATACTAGTGTAAGAACTGGAGGAGTCCCCCAAGCCTCTTACCTTGTAAATTCCTTCCGGATAGCTTGATTGAGAGAATATTCATCCTGGGAGAATCCCCCATACGTTATACACAAAAGCAGAAGCAGCATGAGGATGTACAGGGAAAGGTCTCTGTAAGAAGATATTTAAAGTTAGCATCTTTACAGACCCAGGAGTGCCACTTGGCAAAACATTTTTAATGGAATTGAGCTTTTATAAATCTCTGGGGGGAAATGTTCATGTAAGGTGTGAAGTATATGTATGCTAAGGTCCATTTTTTTGGTTTATTTTTTATACATCAACATCCCATTTCCCCAGCACCATTTTTTGTTTTTATTTATTTATTTATTTATTTATTGAGATGGATAGGAGTCTCACTCTGTTGCTCCAGGCTAGAGTGCTCTGGTGACTTAGCTCACAGCAACCTCAAACTCCAGGGCTCAAGTGATCCTCTTGCTTCAGCCCCCCAAGTAGCTGAGACTATGGGCATCTGCCATGATGCCTGGTTAGTTTTTCCATTTTTTTTTAGTAGAGACAGGGTCTTGCTTTTGCTCAGGCTGGTGTGCAACTCTTGAGCTCACGCAATCTACCCGCCTCAGCTAGGATTACAGGTGATCCACCACACCCAGCCCCTAGCACCATTTTTTTTAAAGGGATTATCCTTTTTCCATCAGATTGTCTTTGAGTTTTAGCTAAGAAAAAAAATGAGCTGAGCTTATTTGTGTGAGTCTATTTCTGGGCTCTGGAATCCATTCTGTTGATCTGTGTGTCTGGTCTGCCTCTAAACCCCATTCTGTCTTGGTTTCTGCATCGTAAATTCAGATAGTATCAGTCATTTGATTTTGTTCACCTTTTTTAGAATGTTTTTGGCTGGTCTAGTTCCTTTGTTTCCACATAAATTTTATAATGCATTTGTCAATGTCTATCAAAAAGCTTTCAGAATTTTGGCTGGGATTGCATTGAATCTACAGATCAAACTGTAAAGAATTGACACATTAACAATATTTAATCCTCTAATCAATGTCCAAGTGTCTCTCTCCACTTATTTAGATTTTTGGTTGCTTTCATCAATGTTTTGTGATATTGAACATACGGATTCTGCACAAATTTTCTTAGATTTATGTACTTTATTTCTTTGGTGCTATTGTAAATGCTTTTACTTTTATTATTATTATTATTATTTGTAGAGATAGAGTCTCACTTTATCGCACTCGGTGGAGTGCCGTGGTGTCACACAGCTCACAGCAACCTCCAACTCCTGGGCTTAGGCGATTCTCTTGCCTCCCTCCCGAGTAGCTGGGACCACAGGCACCCACCACAACGCCTGGCTATTTTTCTGTTTTGCAGTTCAGCCTAGGCCGGGTTTGAACCCGCCACCTTCGGTGTATGGCGACAGCACCCTACTCAATGAACCCCCCTGCTTTTACATTTAAAATTTTTAAATTCTAATTATTTATTTCTGGAAACAACTCACTTTTTTATATTGACTTGTATCCTGCAAACTTATTAAATTCACTTATTAGTTCTAGAAGCCTTTCTTGTATATTATTTGGGTTTTTCTGCATATACTATGTCACTGCCAGTGGCCTGCCAGTTTTATTTCTTCCTTTCAAATCCATGTTTTTAATTTCTTTTTCTTGCCCCTTGCACCAAGTACAGTTTCTAACATGATATTCAATAGGAGGAGTCTGAGAGGACATTCTTGCCTCGCTCCTTACATTAGAAAAACAGTCAATGTTTTACCATTAAGTATGATGTTAAGTGAAGAGTTTTTATAGATGCCCGTTAGTGGTTTAGGGAAGCTCCTTTTTAGTCCTACTTTGCTGAGAGTTTTGCTTTTGTCCTGTATTGTTTTGGATGAATGAATGTTGAATTTTATCAAATGCTTTTTTCTGCATCTATTGAAATGATCACAGTTTTTGTTACTTAGTCTGATGACATGGTGAATTAATTACATGAACCACTGCTCTTCAATGTCTCTTCTAAACTAGAGGGATTACCTCTAGCTCATTTCGGTTTCTTTGCAACTCAATTGTTGAGCAAGCTGGCTCTTTGTGCTATTGAGTTCTCAGAGTCTTACTTGAGATTGGTATTTAATAGTTCTCACTGTAAACAGCTAGTTGGCCAACATGTGTCATCAGATGAAGACTGGACAGTTTTGGGTAGGTTGCCTTGTGGATGATAGTGTTTTTCCATCACAAGACACATCTTGTTTCTCTCTCTCTCTCTCTCTCTTTCTTTTATGTCGGCTACTATTGATGAGCAACAGCCTAGATGCATTACCTCATTAGAAATTGCAAAAAATAGTCAGGCTGTAACTATCCCTGTTGGGCCCTCATTCATCAGCTGGAATTCCCTTACAAAGAGAAACATCCTCTCTCCTGTTACTTGACTTCCCAGGGATACATTTTGCATAGGTAAGGCAGGCTTTCACAAGCTTTTAGAAAGCTGGTTCCTGAGTGTACACCAACACTGACTATTACATTGTGGTGCTGTCACAAGCGCATGGCTTTAGACATATTTCATGAGCTTCAATTTGCTACAGTTTCTATTCATGATTTGATGTCAAATTACTCCACTTTTGATCCATGTGAGCCTCTTCATACGGGACTCTGAGTTGTTAATCGCCTCCATGCTCCCGAAATGTTCCAGGCTCATTTTGTACTTTTCCCATCACAGACCTCAAATCAGGAGTCCCAATGATTCCTGGGTCTTTTTGGTGAAAACAGTATTTATAGGCCAGAATCTAGGTGCTAAAGGTGGGCACTGCTTCTGGGTTGTTTTGGGGCTTTTTGGGTGAAGGGACTTAGGAAAATAATTTTTCCTCATCCCCCCCCCATTAAACCCATGATTATATACTTAACGCTTTGAATTCAATTCAAACTACAGAGTTGTAGCTTTCTGAACTCAAATATCTACCTCCTTTCTCCATTCTGCACCAAGAATCCCACCTTTTAAGGACGGTGGGAATGATAAAATCAGAAAGTTACAGAACTCCTCCTTTGCTTTATCCCACAATGAATCAACAATCAGAATAAAGACATCAAATCCCCCCTGACGACATGATGGGCGGAAGCTGCTCTAGGGTTTTCTCCCCCAGTTCTTTTCTTTCCTTAAGAACTAGAGTTGTAAGGTCAGATTTTTAACCTTAGCGCAATCCTAGCCCTTTTGTCACCCATAAGTAACTATTTCCTAAAATTGCCCCGGGGTCCTCTTCCCTTCCATCTGTTTATGAGCAGAACCACGGGCATGGGCATCATTTCCCTCTCTCTAAGTGGGGAAGCACCCCATGCTCCCTGCCTGCAAGCGGTCCTGCAGGGCTGCAGAGGGGCTCACACAACTGTCGCGTGCTGGATCTGCTCAGGTACCTTCTAATGTGCCTTTAAGGGTGATTCCAAGAAGTGGATGCGGGAGAACAGGGCAATGCTTCTAATTGTGTGGAGACTTCAAAATTCCCTCACAGGGACTGTACCAGTTTATATTCACACCAGTGCAGCATGGGAGGACCTATTTGCCATGGCCATACCAACAGAGTTTATGTTCAAACTTTTACAATTTTTCAGCTTTAATTTGCAATAATCTTACTAGAAGGAAAAATACCAATTGTGTTTCTTTTTTATGTGAATTGTCTGTTCACTTTTTTTTTTTTTTTCTAAGTGACAGAGTCTCATTCTGCTGCCCTTGGTACGGTGCTGTGGCGTCACAGCTCACAGCAACCTCCAGCTCTTAGGTGATTCTCTTGCCTCAGCCTCCTGAGTAGCTGGGACTACAGGTGCTCGTCACAACGCCCGGCAATTTTTTTTTTTTTAATTGCAGTTTGGCTGGAGCCAGGTTCAAACCCACCACCCTTGTTATATGGGGCCGGTGCCCTACTCACTGAGACACGGGCACCACCTTCTTAGCCCATTTTTTATTCTAAAGAGTTTTTAGTCTTTTTCATACTTTTGAAACTCTTTATGCATTAAGGATATTAAAATATCATCTGTTAAAAATATTTTTTTCCTAGTTTATCACTGTATTTTTATTTTGTGTTTTTTTGCTTTGTTTTGTTTTGTTTTGAGACAGAGTCTCATTCTGTTGCTCTGGGTAGAGTGCCGTGGCATCATAGCTCACAGCAACCTCAAACTCTTGGGCTCAAGCAATCCTTTTGCCTTAGTCTCACAAATAGCTTGGACTACAGGTGCCTGCCCCAACACCTGACTGATTTTGGTAGAGATGAGGCTTGATCCTGCTCAGGCTGGTCTGGAACTCCTGAGCTCAAGCAATCCACCTGCCTCTGCTTCTCAAAGTGCCAGGATTATAGGTGTGAGCCCCTTTGCCCAGACACTGTTTTTTTATTTTGCAAATAGTATCTTATGCTATAGAAGTTGATTTCTTTTCTTAAAGTTTTATGTGATCAAAACTTTTTTTGGTTTTCCCTTTTTGTTTTTGAATTTCAAATCATAGAGAATTTTTCCTCACTTTATGTCTTAGAAAAATTGATTCGTACTTTCTTCTAGAACTTGTATGTTTTTGTTTTTTAACATTTAACCTTTATTCATTTGAAATTTATGAATGGTGTGACAAAAGCATCTAATTTTATTTCTTTCTATATGGCTATTCAATTATCTGTATTTTTCTTATTAAATTTCATCTATTCCCTAAAGATTTGAGATACCACTTTTATAATGTGCTAACTTTGACCATTTTGTATTTGAGTCTTTCTCTGAATTTCCTGTTCTATTTCATAGAACAGAATTTTCTATTATGTTTTATTTTGATATTTAGTAGAGCTGGCCCCACTTTCTTGCTCTATCTTTTCAGGACTTTACTTGCTGATTATTCATGTTTGTTTGTTCTTCCAAATTAACATTATAATTAAGCAGAACCCAGTTTAAAAAAAAAGAACTCTGATGGTATTTTAAAAGATTATTTTAGGGAAAACTATAGGAAGTTATAGTATTTTGTCTTCCTATTCAAGAACATGATCCCACTTGTGTTTGCATTTATGTTTTCAGAACTGTTTCACAGCTTTTCTGTATAAGTCTTGTGCATTTTTCTAAGATTATGCCTAAGTATATTTTATTGTACTTACTTTATTTTTATTATTTGATATGTTGAATAGAGTATTAAATATTATTTTAATACCCTGACTTTCACTTATACAGAGGATGCCAAAAAATGTGTGCATACACATTTTAAGAAAAGAAAAATCTGTATTAAAATTGTCATCCTCGGGCCGGGTGTGGTGGCTCATGCCTGTAATCCTAGCACACTGGAGGCAGAGGCAGGTGGATTGCTTGAGCTTAGGAGTTCCAGATCAGCCTGAGCAAGAGTGAGACCCCCGTCTGTACTAAAAGTAGAAAAACTAGCTGGTTGTCATGGTGGGTGCTTGTAGTCCCAGCTACTTGGGAGGCTGAGGCAGGAGGATGTCTTGAGCCCAAAAGTTTAAGGTTGCTGTAAGCTATGACGCCATGGCACCCTACCCAGAGCAAAAGAGTGAAACTGTCTCAAAAACAAACAAAAAAAGGTCATATTTCATATAGACTGATAACATTGTTATCTTTTATATTGTATCTCTTGTGATTGCAGAAGTCAAATGTGACTTGAGCATTGCAATTTTCTTTTATTATTTCTTTTAAATACTTAAAAATTTTATTATTTTTATTTTTTATTAAGTCATAAATGCATAGATCATGTATACCTTAATGTATGTATGGGGTACAATGGTGCTGATTTCATATAGAATTAGGAATGCTTACATTGCACTGGTTAATATATACCTCATCTCATTTACTTCATTATAGTGTTAAGATATTTATACTGTATACTTAATAAATCTGACAAGTACCCTTGAATTATGCACCATAGGTGTGATCCCACCATTCACACTCAGAGTATTACAATTTTAATGCAGTTTTTCCTCTCCTAAAATGTGTCTATATTTTTTGGCACCCTCTGTATATACAAAGGGTATTAGGTTTTGTCTTTTAATTTTAGAAGTTGGTAATTTACCAAATTTCTTATTTGTAGTAGTTTCTTTCCATTTCTGTAGTTTTTTCCAGACCTTTAGTTATGTTATTACAAAAGAACTAGTTTTGCCTCTTTCCACAACTGCTGTCTCTAATTTCTTTCTCTGGGCCTGTTCTGCTTGGATACTGCCCTCAGCTGTTTCCCCCTCTAGGAGGCTGTGTTCGGGCAGAGGTAGGCTCAGTTAGCTCTGAAGGCTAACTAGTTGGGTGGTTTCAGGCCTCCAGATCTTGCACTTACCTGTGAACTGGAGTGTGCAAACTCCTCCCAAATGCACCCACCACTTTCCTAGTGAGTGACGTCTACCGGGGCTTGGGGTCCTTCTGCTCTCAGGTGCATTGGGTTCTCCCCACATGCCTCTGCTGTGTTCTGCAGAGGTGCCACACTACGGGCCTGGGACACACAGTGCTTGGTCACCACCTGAGTGCCTATAGAGATAGGGGGCAACTTGCCTCTGGTTTTGATGTGCATTTTTTTTTTTGTGGGTTTAGTTTTTGCTGTCTTGATTGTCCTAATTTTATAGGGAGATTTGACAAGTTTAAAAAAACTCTCCACTGCTCCATGTTTCTGGAACTCCTTTCCTGCTCTCCCTTTAATGTGATATCCTAGCAACAAGTATAGCTCTTTTCTTTGGAAAAGGATTTGGAAAATACTTAAGGGGGAGTTAATGGTGCTTCAGATCGTAATGAAGGGATTTTGTTTTAAAGGAAAATGGTTGGGGGTGCTTCCTTTACACATTCTAGCAATGCCACTTTTGGGAAAATATCAGAAATTCCTAAATCCTTCACAAACTACAGCAACAAGAGGCCTAATTTATGTTCAGAATTTGGAAAGGAGTGTCTGGCATGTATGGAAAGGCCCTCAACGTGGCTGCAATCCATCCAGCATCACCACGAATGGGAGGGGGAGAGGGGGCCTGTCTGAGGCCTATGTTGAAGAGCTTTGCCAAAGCCTATTTCTTAAATTTGTGTTTTATCTCTTAAAAAAAATACCTCAAATTATGTTACTAGCACCTTACATAGCTGTGCATATTTGCATATTTAAGCTATTTTTAAAATATTTGTCACTGGGTAAAATCTATGCCCTAGGACGCAGGGCTGTATTTATGTTATGGATTCCCATGCTCCTGAGTGCCCCAGCTGGAGAAGCAGAGGTTCCAGCCACCGGGGAATGCAGATGTGAGTGGGATGAGGTGTGATCAGGTCTGTGGATCCATGCGGGGCTGCAGGGAGCTGATGCCTGGAGGGAGAGTGTCCTTACCCAGCCTCTCAGTAGGGGAAGTTGCAGAATCCCGTTGGCTGCCTCCAGTCAAGTTTCCCTACATCCCCCCATGTGCAGCGAGGGCAGGTTGTGTCTATGGATAAGGATGACCTTGGGGCCAGCAAGGTTTCCCTAATCATACTCCCACCCCTCAGTGAGGACATCTCTAAGACCAGTGGCAGGAGGACACTCTCTCTGAAAGGGGGACAGACCAGAGCAAGCCCAGCCCCAGCAAGGCCGCCTCTCACCTCAGGGCAGCCTGCGTGCAGCTCTCTCTTCTCATCCTCTCCCTGGTGACCTTGAGTTGGGCCGTGGATGGTGGATGTGCCCAGCGCAGGCGCCGCGCTCGCTGCCGGGCAGCCAACACCTGTCAGGGACAAGGGTACTGTGAGCTGCTGGTCTGGCATGGACAGAGAGAGGCCCCAGTGTTCCTACCACCCCAAGGACCACATCGTCTCTGTCCCTTTCATTCTGCCTGGGGCTTGGGGGACAAAGAGGTCCTGTGTGCAGATCACATGTACACAGGTTTCTGGGGAGGGTCTGGAAGGGGTAGACCCATTTAACAAATCTGCTCATGTCCCAGGCAAGCTTTTTTTTGGCAAGGATTGCTGCTGGGCCATTACAAAGATCCGCTTTACGGGAGAGGCATGGCTACATCAAATCAGGGGGAGCAATCACCTTTGGCATTTGTACCAATTTTCTCGTAAAGACCTTTGAACTATGGAAAAGCCATTTTAAAGTATAGTCTTTGCAAGAAATGCCTTTGTTTTTCTTTTTATAAAAAGTGTTACTGCTTTACTGCTCTATCTGGTTATGGTCAGGGTGTAAGGGTAGCCAGATAAGTAAACCCATTGCAGATAATCCTTCATTGATCTCGTATTCACTCACTCAGAGCAGGCACTGGGGCTGCTGAGAGAGCAAGGCAGCCCTTCCTCTCAGAGACTCTGGGTGCCCAGGAACTGTCTGGCAGGTACACAAACCCACACATGGAGCCTGTGGGTTCGGATGTCCCTTCTAGCCAACATGCCATCTTGAGAAGGGACACAGTGTGGCTGGATGTGGAGAAGGGTCATTTGTGGGGCATCCTGACTTTAAGGTGCTAATGGGATGGGCACACAGGTCTGGAGATAGCAGGTTGGCCCTCAGGGTCATGGCTGAATTCGTTGGAAGGATGCTTCCCCCTGAGGATGAGACTGCAGAAAGAAAAAACAGACATGCAGCCAGCAGTGCACATGGGGCAGAAGAGGCAGAAACGCCTTCAAAGCAGAAAGGAAAGCTGAGATCCAGAAGGTGTCAGAGAACCAGCACAGTGCACAGTGTCAAAAGCGAAGATTGGGAGGCAGGGGGCCCATGAGGAAGCCCCAGAGCCCTGCTCACTGCCCGGTGGCCTTGGTCTGTCACTTCACTCTCTGAGCTTCCACTTCCTACCTCTGAAATGGTGTGCAATACAGCCGCCTACTTCATATGGTCCGGTAGGGAACAAATGAAATGATAAACACAAGTAAAGAGCAGACGTGAAATAGCACAAGGGCTGGTACCAGGTTTGTGCTCACCACATTTCATCACCATGGTTAGGACCTGCACGGGAGACTGAGAGGCTGTGGGGGAGACAGGTCCAGCCGGGTCCAGCTCACTACCAACCTCCAAGGGGCGAGGGGAAGGGTGAGGAGGGCAGAAACAGGGATCTGGCTGGAATGACGCCCTTGGGATTACTCCACAGGAGTGCAGGAGCCCAAGTGCACTTCGTGTGCACCTGTGTTAACAACGAGCCTGCAAAGTTCACGTGCCCAGCAGACCCTTCTCCTCCGTCGTGTGACTCACACTGCCCGTGAGAACTCTGTATCCCATGGACACCACTGAGCACAGAGGAGGAGGGGGGAGGGAGGGCAGGGGGAGAGTGAAAGTACATTTCCTGTGGGTCCATTGAATTGCAAGTGGCCTAAAATTCCTCCAAAATCATATCCAAGAATTATATATCTCATTTTAAAGTATGCTAATTTTCTTGGTGCTCTTTCTTGGGGTTGGGGTAAAGATAAGGAAAGAAGTCCTATTGTTCGTCTGTCAAGTTGTGTGCAAAGAAGCATAAGAGATGAGGATACATCCCGTGGGGCTCCTAAAATGCAGCCAAATTTGAATTCCAAGCCCAAGTCCAGACACTCCGATGAGACTACAGAGCCGCTCCCTGCGGCTCAGTTCCTCTGCACAGGCCTCACTTTTTCAACTTCGGCCGCAGCGCCAGGAAAGCCATAGCTCGAAGTAAGTGGAAGGTGGGTTCTGGAACGTTCTTCCAGCTCAGAGTCCAGATTCCTGGTTGCCTCACATAAAGACTCCCTAAAAAACTGGCTGTCGTGTCTCCTTTTCCAAGCAAAACCCAACGCCATGACGCATATCTGGAAGAAGGAAAATCGTGACAGCACAGAGGGTCAGCTGCACCATGTTTGTCCCTTCCCCACAGAGCTGCCTTCCTGTCCCTAACTGCTGACAGGATCCCATGAGCAGTCACTGCCTTGATTCCTGACCATCCTCCCAGCAGGTACCACCTCCCTCCAAAGACGTGTATTCTCTGAAGCTCACTCTCCTCAAATGGAAACTGAGGATCAAAGCTGTTCATTCCTCATAGGATTTTATGAGAATTAAAGAACAGGCCCACATGGAGCTTGGCTGAGGGCCGGGCTCCTGGGATTCTTCTCACTGCTTCTTAAATCAAGCTATAAAGAGAAGCAGCACACTACGAAAATGAAGCCTCCCTTCCCTTTCCTCTCCAGGCCCCACTGATGGGTGGAAGGTGCCTCTACCACAGAAGGCCTTTCTTACCATTAGTGGCTGGGTGACAAAAACACAGCAGACCACGGAGAGGGACAGCAGATGCAGCCACCACACACACTGCACTGGGCTGAACCTGCCCCGGGGACAGAGCGGTCAGAGCCCACGTAGGAGCAGGATGAGAATGGGAGCTGAGAGGGCAGTGCCTGAGCCACAGCAGGACCCCGCCGGGTGGGGTCTTTCTGCCTGTTGGAGGGGAGTCCCTTCCTGCCGAGAGGACATCAACCTCCCTGAGGCTGCCCGGGTGAAAGGAAAAGGAAAACCCAACACAAGATGGAACAGAATGCAGAGAAGGGAAGGGGTGGACAATGTGTTAGGGGGATAGTAATAATAACAATAACAATAACAATAACAATAATAATAGCAACAACACAACAAAGGCTCCTTATGGAGCCTAACAGGATGACATTTAGTAAAGCCTTGTGAATTAAGTGTTCTGATATCCCTGCTTTACAGATGGGCCCACTGGGGCATGGGGAGATGTTAAGTACCCTGCTCGTCCTCACACAGTGATCCAACATGCACAGTTCGGGGGGGGGGGGAGGTTGGGAGGAAGGGCCTTGGCCTTATAGCTCCTCTTCATGCTTTATGGAGACATGGGCCCACAGAGCCACATTGAGTGACTCCATGGTCGCCAAGGTGGCCCGAGCTCTACAGGAGCCAGGGAGTCAGTGTACGCAGAGGGACGGAGGACGGAGTGGGAGCCTGTGACCATCCTAACCCCACCTCACAGGCAGGTGCACCAGCTCAGAGCCTGCCTGCTGGATTGCTTCCTCCCTCAATGGGAGTCCTGCAGATTCTGGTTTAACACCTGGGCTCCATCCAGCCTGGCTGCTGTCACAGAACTGGCTGGGTGGAGTTTGCATATGATTCAATTCCTAGCTTCCCCCCCAACCAGGAGGCAGGAAGGGGAAATGAGGGAGAAAGTAGCAGGGCGTGGCCTGTGGTGCCTGCACGTGGAGAGTTCCTGGAAGGGCAGAGACTTCCTTCCATTTCATCTGAAGACCTGAGCATGTGCGAAAATCTTCACAACTCACCTGTAGCCTAGAAATCCTGTCCCCATGCCACAGCTCAGGGAAACCATCACACAAATGGCCCATACTGCAGAGCCTGACCACGACCAGCAGGCCCTGGATGGGGGTGCGACTCCTTCCAAACCACTGCTGGGGGCTGCGGAAGGAAGAAGAGAACGGAAGCCGGGCAGGTGAGCAGGCCTTAGCGGCTCCCTCCTCAGGCAGTGCTGGCCAATTCCACGTGTCAACCAGAGTGGGCTACGAGGGACCCAGACATTGGCCAGACGTCACCGGCGGGGGGTATGTGATATTGTCTCCAGATGACAGTAACCGCTGAGTCAGCAGACTGAGAAAAGCCCACCGTGCGGGTGGGCTTCATCCCGTCCACCGGGGCCTGAGGAGAGCACAGGAACTGTGCCCACCTGACCGCTGAGCTGGGACATCAGTGACCCCCTGAGGGGCCGGGCGGGACAGGGGTGGGTGAGCAGCAACTCCTGGCCTGCAGCAACCTCAGTGGATTCTTAGGGGCTCCCTCTTGCATTGATCAAGAGACCCCCAACATCAGTGGCAGAAGGGCTGGTTCCCATTCCAGACCCTGAAGCCTAAGCAGACTGACTGGAGCCCCACCCAGGGGATGTGGGCTGTGGCTGCTCCAACACCTCACGCTCCTCTCCCTGGAAAATGGTTTCCTCAGAGCCATGCACCCTGTGGAACCATCTGGAGCCCCGTCTTCTTGTGATTGCTCTCTAAGGAAAGTCCTCAGCGAGGGCATCTCTGGAGGCAGAATGCTGGGTTGACATAGGATCAAACACAGCACATTTTAACCTTCTGGCCCAGGCCACGTGGCCAGCTATCATGGAGGGTGGCTGCTACTTGGGACAAGTGTGTACTCTGAGTCCCACTGATACCAATGCCCATGCTGAAGGCTCACTGCACACCTGTGAGAGGCCTCACTCTCTCCCAGAAACTGTCTTTGTGTGCCCCACTATGTGCCAGGCATTGGGCAGCGTGGGCCCGGCCAGACGCAGCCTCCCACTGTTACACAACGGTGCTGTTGGCCACTAACCTCCAGGGACAGCCCTAATCCAGCTCTCCAGGACCGAGGGTGGCTTGGAGCTTTGAGAAAACCAAATGTTCATGTATCAGGAACACCAGGATCCCCCAGCCATGCACCCCCCCACATGCCAGGCCCTCTGCAATCCCCTTTGGACAAAACTGAGAGGGACTTGGCCACCCTCCTGGGTCTCCATCTGCAGCGGGCTCTGTCCTCCCTGGACGCAGCCCTGTTTGTTCCCTGGCAGTTCCCTGCCTCTGCCAGCTCACTGCTGAGCTTCTGCCATCATCTGAAGCTGGGACGATATTCACGCTAATTAGCATGAAACATACAAAGCTTCACAAACTAGAATCCCTAAAGAAAAGAGTTTACTGTTGACGTTTTAAAAGATCTGACCAAACCTATGTCAAGTTCATGCCAGAAACCACCAGGACCGTGGGGCAAAGCAGGACACCTCAGAGTCGGGTGGGCACATGCCTGGTTATTAGATGAGACCAGTTCAGGGACATTTGGCCCAACAGTGGTTCTGCTCGCCCACCTCTCCCGAGGGCCTCGGTGTTGGACCTGCAGAAAGGAATGGCACATTGCGAACCACATGACCGCAGTTACCTTGTGAACGGGGAAGGTAGAGCTGGCTCTCACCCCTCAGAGCAGTCCCACCACGGTCGGCACCATGGGGCTCCAGCTCGGGGCGTGGACAGGCTGCACCACCGCTGCTTGCTGCCTTCGTCTCAGCATTCCCCGAGACAGTGGCTGACACAGGGTGCTAGAACGGCAAGGTCAGGCCAAGGTTAATGTCCCTTGGGCAGGGCTTCCCCTGTGATGCTGTGGTGCGGTTTTCTAGAGGGTGGGAACAGCTGGAGCAGACATGGAGTTCAGGTCTCTGTTGGACTCCGAGGGAAGAAATGTTAGTGGCCCTGAGAGCCCAGCTGCTTGCGACCCCTCTGTGGATGGTGGGGTGATGCTGGGGGCCTACTGTCAGCTCAAGCAGTCAGAGTGACTGCACCCTGCTCTCTGGGGCACGGTCCTGGGGGGTGGAGGGGCAGTTCAGTCAGTGCAACAGGCTGAGCAAAGCTGCAGGGAGACGGGGAGCAGTGGTGTGGTGTTTGGGGCAGGGGGCTGAGGGAGCCCCAGGAGAGAGTCAGAGACCAGGAGTCAGAGATGGAGGGCCCAGGGGCTCCCGTGTGCACTAACACCACCACAGAGAAGAATCTTGCCTACGTGAAGGGTCCAGTGGCACAGATCCAAAAAGCAAGCTACCAGCGGGACGCGGCAGTCACCCCATCAGAGGTGGGTGGAGCGCTCACCACTGGGCTGCTCCTCCAAGCGCCCCCCTCACAAAGGGGCAAAGGAGCTGGAGGCACAAACATCCCAGGGTCTCTACCACATCACAGGGTCTCCGCCACGGCTTTGCCAACATTTTATATAACATGCAGCGGGGCTCCCCAAATTCTGCTGGGCTCCACCCCCTTCCTGCTGCTGTCTCTGCTGCGACTCCTTCTCCCTGACCCTACCTGGACAGCCAGCCTCCCATGGTCTGTGTCTAGGAGCAGCCCTCCCTCTATGGGTGCTGGCCCCAGCCACTGCTCTGGGCCTTACCTGGCTCTTTCCCTGCCTCCCTCCCATATTGGCCCAGACCATCAGTGACCTGACCGCGGCCCAGCGAGGAAGCAGGGGATCTAACTTAGGCTGCTCACGCTGGAGCGTCAGCTGCCACGCACACCGCTGACTCACCCCGCACGTCTCCTGTGCATCTGGTGTCCTTCTGCGGGAATTAGGGCCTGATTTAAAAAGAAAAGAGAGCAGGCCAATGTATGATTCAAAAGAAGAATATGTTTAAAGGTTACTGCTTTCTTCCTGACTCCACCAGGACAAGCCTTTCTAAGAAGCAGGACAAAGCCTTAGTGAGGACTGCTGAGGTCCCCTTTGTGGTGAGGGCCTGGACCACCCGTCGCATCCACTGAGGCTGTCCCAGGGAGCAGCTTGAGACACTATTTAGCAAAAATGCACAAAGGGCCTGAAGAGAAAGTAATGACAAATGTGACTATTAAAAAACATTAATAATCAAGCTAGATGGCAATAGCAACTAGAAAAAGTATTCGTTCCCATCTGACAAAGGCCCAGCTCATTCAACAGGTAACAAGCATTTACATATCACTCAGAACAAAGGATTTTAGAGTGTTAATAAAAATACGGGCATAGGAAATGAACAAACCACAGAAAATAAAGCGGCTTATTTAAACACATGAAATAAGTGCAACCAATGCACATTGAAAGTAGGCCCACATCACAAAATCTCAAAACTGCATAAGCTGGCGTGGATGTGGAGAGAAAGAAACACTTTTACACTGCTGGTGGGACTGCAAACTAACACAATCTTCTTGGAAAGAAGTATGGAGAACCCTCAAAGAACTCCAGCTAGACCTCCCATTTGATCCTGTAATCCCATTACTGGGCATCTACCCAGAAGGAAAAAAATCCTTTTATCATAAGGACACTTGCACTAGACCATTTATTGCAGCTCAATTTACAATCACCAAAATGTGGAAACAGCCTAAATGCCCACCAACCCAGGAATGGATTAACAAGCTATGGTATATGTATACCGTGGAATACTATTCAGCCATTAAAAATGATGGAGATTTTACTGGACAGAAGTGAACACATTTTTTCTAGTAAAGCATCACAAGAATGGAGAAACAAGAATCCTATGTACTCAATTTTGATATAAGGACAATTAATGACCTAGTATGTGGGGGTGGGGTGGGAGAAGGGGAGAGCAGAAAGAGAGAGAAGGAGGGAGGGGGTGAGGGTCTCGTGTGTTAAATACCTTTGGGGGGCACAATTATAGGAGGGACTTTACCTAACAAATGCAATTAGTGTAACCTGGTTTCTTGTACCCTCAATGAATCCCCAACAATAAAATAAATAAAGAAAGTAGGAGATTAACTCAAAGGGAATGGGGGTTTCTAAGTTGCTCAACGTACACTTACCCCGAGTGGCCTCCGTCTGCACTCCTCCCAGGGGACCTGGAGGCTCAGCCTGGGAAGGCCCTGTGGCTGCCTGCAGAAGTACGGGCGTGGTCGGCAGAGGGCACGTCCCACAGTGAAGGGACTGCCCAGGGGAAAGGCCAGGCACGCAAGCTGGGGTACCTTACTGAGCCTGAAGAGCAGTGACAGGAGCTGGGCCCCTGGAGAAGCCAGCAAAGCACACAGGAGACCCGTCCTGAAGGGCCCGGGAGTCACAGCAGGGGGGCCGACACCCAACGGGAGCTGCAACGAACCAACAGCCGCTGTCATATTAAGCGGAAGACTCCAGAAGGGCTCTCTTCATGAATACTGGCCCTTCTATCCCAGGAGTAAAAAAGAAACAAAAAAAATCACAAGAAATTATTTTATTTTCCTCATGGAAAAGTCTTTTGGCATTTGCACTAGAATGTTTTATCGCAGCTCAATTCACATCACCCGGACATGGAAACCACCTAAAGCCCATCAACCCAGGAATGGATTCACATACTGTGGCTTAGGTACACCATGGAAGACTATTCAGCCACAACACGATGGCGACTTGACATCTTTTGTATTTACTTGGATGGAGTTGGAGAACATTCTACTGAGTAAAGTATCACAAGAATGGAAAAGCAAACATCCAATGTACTCAATACTAATATGAAATTAGTAGGTGAACAACTACATGCCCGCACAAGGAAAAAAAACACAATTAAATTCAAGTAGTGGGGGAGGGGGAGGAGAAGGGACAAGGGGCTTGGTAAGCTCTCACCTAATGGGCACCTTGTAGGGTACGTGACATACCTCCTGTGTCAAAGAGTCAGCTACAACTTGGACTTTACCTAACAAACACAAACCTAATGTAACCTGATCATTGGTACTCTTATATTAATCTGAAATTTAAGAAAAGAAAGTCTTGTTGGGTTGACCAGATGTTTGCGAGCTCCGCTGTTAGGACTCACTACACTGACTGGACATCAATGTTTCCAGTGCACTGTCAGCGTGAGAAGCGGTGAGGCAGCAGCCTGGGATCAGACGACTCATCACCCTCAGACGACAGGCCGGCCGTCCTAACTCAGGCCCCAATCTCAGCCCAGGTGCACAGAGCTGTTCCCTTCTTGGTATTGGACACTTTGTCATCATCTCTTCTCCAAGTTCTATGAACATGTTATTCTTTAAAAAAAAAAAAAAAAAAAAGTCCTGCCAGCCCCTATGTTATCAGACCCTTCTGACAGCTTTCAGGGCCATGTGGGGAGCCACCAAGCCCTGCTGTCCTGTGGGTGGCTGACTGGCCCCCGCCTCTGAGACAGACCCTGTCACCAAGTTTCCCAGCCTTATTGGGCTGTAAGAACCGAGTTGGGCCCATAAATGGCCATGAAGTTGTCCCGGAAAATGAGTCTGTTTTTTCCTCACCCCAAAATGAAAGGCAGTGTCTTCGTCTTAACTACTGGTAGCGATTTAGAGCTAGTTCTCTGTATCTCAGGAGGAACAGTCAGGCCACAGTTGCTAATGCAAACTGGCATCCCAAGGGCAAATGTGCCCATCAGAACTGACCTCTGTTCTCCTGGCTAGAGGATTTGTTTAAAATTTGAATGAATTGCCAACCTTAAAAAATAGTTAGGAACATTCTCATAAGACAGTTCAGTCTGCCAACCTGTCTGTCAGGCCCTGCTTCTTGGCAGTGTGGAGTGAATTCCCACTGGCAGCCACCAGCTGAGCGCAGTGGCCCTGTGCAGCAAGGTGGCACTGACACCACCCAGGGCCCCCCACTCTGCACACCCCTGCAGGCCCAGTTTAAACCTTCCTCAGAGGACCGTGAGCTTTGTTAACTCCTTACTCAAGATGGACCACCCTATCTCTCTGGGGTCTGGAAGCCACTATAAAGAAGTGGTACCTCTCACCTGCTCTTGCCCAGCAGCAGTGACCAGGGCAGCGAGACACGCGTAGACACACAATAGGGAGAAGGTCACGGCCAGGCGGGGCGTGTGCAGGTACCCGCTGGAGGAGGGCCGGCTGTACACTGAGAGCCAGACGTGGAAATCCTCCAGGTACTCCGTGAACTTGGAGTAGAAAAGCTGAAACAGAAACCGGCCAGAGAAGTGCTCTGGGACTTTGAGTATTTACGTGAACAGGGGAACATCCTCATTGATCATCAGGAATCAGGGCACAGCCCCACACACACTCGGCTCAGCTCTTCTGTCTGGCTGCTAACTGGATGCTGGGTGGGGGGCTATGGGTCCAGGTGGACACCCTGAGCGGTGCCCCCAGCCCATTGCAGCGGCTGCTCCTTCCACTTCCCTGGCCAAGCTCCCACCGCACTGGACTCTGGTACCAGCTCAAGAGACCACCCCTCTAGAGCCTCTGCCCATTTCTCTCCTCTGCATTCTAACGGGCGTTCAACTGCCCCATACACACACTCTCAGCACTTTCCCGGACACACAGAAAATTTTAACTGGGCTTTGAGTGCACCAAGATGGGACCACGTCCCGTCTACCTCTGCTCTGAACAGTCTGCTGGGTGTGTGCCAGGCAGCAGGAGATACGTTGCTTAGGAACTGCACCGGATTTTAAGTTTGAAGTCAATGAAAATGATGCTTGGTGCTCAACACTGTTCTAGAGAAAAACCGAATTGTATCTAGGACTGATATTATGGAAAATGAGCAGAACACAGCAGCAAATACCAGCCAACTGGTTTTGACAGCCTGAGAATGTATCTTTTCTATGTGAAAGGACTGGTCAACAAGTGACCACTGATTCCCAGGGCACAGCTGCAAGGGCTTGTGCAGGACTAACTTGGTGGGTAAAGGTTTCTAGCAAAATGTTCTCAGCTGGAGAATGAAACACATATGTCTCCCATCGAACACTACAGTCAGTCAGCTACCTGGTCACTCTCAGGAGGAAACACCTGTCAAAGGACAAGTTTTAGGTGTTGAAGGACTTTGTATGCTGGGCCTGAATGAAACTCATTGCCAATCCACTGTCACCACGTCACTAACTGAGCAACACCAGGCCTGAAAGTGCCAGGGTCAGAGTGTGGCCCTCTCACCACGGCAGGCGCGAGGGGGGCGTTGTAAAGAAAATCCACCAGCCTCGCAAGATCTAGTGGGGCAACACCAGCCCTCACTGGGTTCTCCCCAGCCTCAGAATCATTCACCAGAGATGCAAGATCACGAGCTAAAGTGCTCCTGACGGCATTTTTCTGTCACCATAATAAAAGAAAGTTGTCAATGCCCAACAGGTAGGTGCTTAACCAGAGAACAGTGCCCAGTGTTAAATTATTTTAAAGAAAATTCACAGAAAACAAAATAAAATAAAGAAAATTCCTGAAGCGATCTACCCTAAAATGTTATATTAGAAAGTGCAAAGCATACAGCATTACTACTACAAGTGTATATGTAGTTAGTCTGTGAGGTTATCAGCAATTTTGTCACTTTTCACCATCTCCTGCATCTGGATTATTCTGTTGATGATTATGTAGGTTGTGGAGAATCCCTACAGGGCACTGTGAAGTCTTTATTGGGGTCCTTCTGGACAGCAGAGACCACCAGCAACCATAAGTTCCAGAAATGTCCTAACAGTTACAATCGAAAGAAGAAAAGGATTACTATAATAGTTAATAAATGGCAGACATGATTGATCCGTGCCCAGATGGCCACTTAACGAATGCATCATTTAGGCCATAAATATCTCGATAATTAACTAAGAAATGAGTTACTACAATTCATTTAAGAAATAACTGCAGTGAGAGAAGCAGGGCTCGGTGCCATGTTGGGCTGGTCGGCCTGGACAGGGCCTACCTTCCAGAAGCCGAGCCCCCCTCGCAGACAGGTGAGTTCCCGTTCCACACGGCCGTCGCGCCAGCCCGCCGAGAGCCAGCACTGGGCAGGGAAAAACCAGCTCTGTCTCGTGCGCAGCGCCTTCACCATCACGTGGCTGAGGAACCAGCCCGGGGAAGACCCGTGGCTGTCGTGCCAGAGGCGGACCTTCTGCAGTGGGCCCAGCTGGTCAGGGGCGCTGGTGACACACACAACAGAGTCTCATCAGGCAGGTGTGTGGGTCCTGGCACTGCGCCAGCCCTGACGCCTACCCTCAACGCCCTGAAAGAGGATGGGACATATCAACAGGGAACTGACACGCAGAGTGACACGTGACACTGCCTGGAACACAGTCAGTGGACAGGGAACCTCACTGAGCAGGGGCCGGGCACACAGGCCTTCAATTTTTATTAGTTTCCCTCAGCCAAAGGCACTCAAATCATCCGGGTGGGTGAGTCTGAAGTTAACCTTTTATTTCTTAATAAAGATATAATACTTCAAACAAATAAATATTACCAATGAAATTTTCAGGAGGAAAACAATTTAGTTCAGTACTTTCACAGTTTCTAAAATGTCAGCTGCTTGCCCTCCTGTCTCGATATATCACCCCTCCTCCCCCGCCTCTGCCACCCATGTGACATCACATGTTCTGGATCTTCCAAATCTGGGGTGAACTCAATTAATTCACGGGGGGTTAGTGGCACAGAAAACACTACGATTGTGAATGCTACTAAAATGCAAAGACAGTAAGTCCGTCCCTCCTTCCTTCTGCCCCTCACATAAACACACTGCTTAATCTACGCCAAATAACAAACTGAACAGTCATAGAGTTGTGTGCACGAAACCCGATGCGCCCTGTTCGTCTGCCGTTTTGGATTTGGGGTAAGCCTACACCAGCTCTGCTCGGCCCCCTTCCCATATAGTACACGTGGAATATCGCAGAGTACCTCAGGATAAAGGTGTGTCTGGAATTCCTGTCAAACAGGGGCTTCTCTGAACAGTAGAGCGCTTTGGTTTCTGAAAGTCCGTTTTCACCACATAAAACAATGTAAACCTTCAAACAAAGCACAGGGGAGAGCACAGGCCACTTCACAGCGGACACTGTGGAGAGCTCTCGCCCAGCGCCCGTCCTCCCACAAACCAGGGTAGCTTGCCACAGCCTGGGGCCCAGGGGACCACGGGACGCCCCAGCATGGCCTGCACGGGCCCTCCGCAGCCCAGGATTCCCTGGAGGGACCTGGAGGGGGCCCCAGAGTGGAGCTTCCCTGGGGTCGGCTGGTTTTCCACATATTTCACCTAGAAAAGCCAGATCCCAGCTGGGAGCCATGAAGGCGCTTATCGCCTCAGGCTGCAGGAGAGCTCGAAAGTGCTGCAGCATCTTCTCCGGGACGCGGAAATTTACAGTTCCAGTTTGGTGTAATTTATCAAGCTGTCATTTAAGAACCAGAATTACTTCTTGTTTTTGAAGTCTTTCCCCCTCCCAAAGTAGATTTATTCTTTATATTTTCCTTTTTGTAGAGACAAGGGTCACGTTACATTGCCCAGGCTGGTCTTGAACTCCCGGCTGGCTCAAGGGATCCTCCTACCTCACCCTCCCAAACTGCTGGAATTGTAGGCGTGAGCCACACCCATCCTCAAAGTATATAGTCTCTAAATTGTGTATTTTCACCTTTCCCTGACTAGTGTTCTGCAGTTTAATTTTTGTGTGTAAAGATTTAATATTACCTTTTCCTACAAGGACAGTCATTGTCCTAAAATGCTTCATGGAACTTCTCCCCTTTCATCCTGCTTTGTGAGACTTTCCCTGACGTGGGTTCTGGAATCTCTAATTTGCCTCACGAATGAATCCACTGGTCCACGTCCTGACAGCACTGCCCTCTCTTCACTATGACAGCCTCAAAATAAGCCTGGACATGGAGTGGCGAGTCCCCTGCCCTGCTCTTCTCTTCAGACTTGGTCACTGTTCTTGCAATTCTGGTTTCTTGTGTTCCCTTCCATCTAAATTTTAGAATAACTTTTTCAAGTTCCACAAAACATCTTCTCCGAAGCCTGAGTAGATTTCATTGAACTTAACCTCCTAATTCTATAGTTTTTCAACTGTAAAATGGGACATTAATTACATTAATAATAGAACTTAATTCACATTATTATTATTAATTACTTTGGAAGAAATGACAAAGGCAAATTAGTTTTCCCATCCCTGAGTAAGTACAGTTCTTTATTTAGGTCCTTTATGTACATACAAAGGGGGAAATTTTGTCCTTAATAGTCTTACAACTGGTGCTGGCGAACTGACTTCTAAGTATCCCAGCACTCTGCAATGTGATGAAGAGAATCCTCTTTTCAACTACGTGTTATAAATACTTATTGCAGTTTTTATAGAGATTATTTTGCTGATTTTTTTCTCAATCATGAATCCAGCAGGTTTATGCAACACTCTTATCATTTCTAATTATTTGACAGAAGATTCTTTTGCATTTGCTTTGTAAAAAATCGCATCATGTAGATCCATCTTTTTCTCCCCTTCCGAACCTTATATTCTTGTTTTATTTCTTGGTTTTTTGTCTTCACCAGAGTTTTCAGTACAATGATAAATAGGAGCGATGACAGCAGTGATCCCTTAGCAATCATCTAAAGTTTCACCATTAAGGGCGGTGGGTAGATATCCTTTGTTAGGTAAAGAGCATTCCCTTTTGTATGAACTACATTGTTTATGAATTTATACACACACACACATGAACCTCTGTAAGTCGATCACCTGAGGGACTATAACAAACTGGTCACCATCAGGAGCTGGCCCTGTGCTACTGATATATACACGTAATGCATGTCTGGTCTATGAAGGTGAGGTCAACTTCAGGAGGTGGTCAGCTATGGAGGGTCTCCTGCATACAAATGCGTGGCTGATAGCCTAACAACGGTCTGAAACCTGCACCGTGCCCCGACTCTCCTACTACACATGGCAGCCCATCTCGCTAGCCTCCTGCAGAGAACTCTCCCTCACCTGTGCCCCCTTCTCCAGCTCCCCAATCCCATGGACCCCGCAAAGCAGCCACGGTTCCCTCAGAGAATGGGAGAGTGAGCTCCAGTGCAGACGGAGGCCGCCCCCTCGGAAAGCCTTCCCTGCAGGATCTGCGTGGGCACCCCTCTGTCCAGTGGCACCCTGCAGATCTCCTTCCACAGCCCACTGGCTCAGGCACCCTCTGGGCTCAGGGGCTGACCTGTGCCTTCCGCCTCCTCCACTGCTCCCAGGACAGCTCCTCAGGGAATCCTGCCCCCAACTCCCCACGCAGCCACTTCCTGCCTGTTCCAGAGTCGATCTCAACTGTTCTTGGGCTTTCCTCCCTAGATCTACTCTGGGGGTGGGGGTGGGAGTCACACGAACTCAGAAGAGCACAGTCCCAAGAACCTGAGACCCACTCGGAGGCATGAAGCTGTCTGGGCTGCTTTCCACCCTGAAGACAGAGCAAGGCCAAGGGATCTGAGCTGACAGCGCAGAAGGGTGGGGTCCCACCTCCTGCCCTGACAGATGCACAGGCTATGGGGGTGCGGGGGAGCGCAGGTGAGCCTCTTCGCAGGAATGAGCTGGGCCACTGTGACAGGGAGGGCAGGCAAATCATCAAACTGTCACTTGTGGTGCCACCCTCACACCTACTGACCCCTTTTGAGGTGCTACCAAAGCATCCTCAGAGTTACCTTGGAGGTGAACCTGGCCGGGGCCCGGAAGCCAGTGTCGATGACAACCGCATACAGCGTGTGTCCTGGTGGGGGCGCTTCCTGCAGAAAGATGTACCCGGCTTTCTTCATTTCATAATGATCTACTTGTCTGCTTTTGGCAACCAAAAATCCATAAAAAATCATAAAAACCACAATAAAAATGCTGGGAAGCAGGTTTTCTGGCTGACTGTAAACAAAAGGAAACATATGAAGAGAATTACTCATAAAAATAGACACTTAAGGAAAAACCGCCCCCACACCCGGGAGCCCCTCAGGTCTTCACTGTGTTTCCAACACGCTGGCTGCTGCGTCCAGGGGGTTCTGACCACACAGAAGACCAGGGCCCCCTCGAGCACCGACTCCAGAACCAAACAGGTCCCGGAATGCCTCAGCCTGGAGGCGGGAAGCTGTGCTGTGGGATCTGGGGGATGTCACCATGAAATGGGACAAGGACTGGGTGATGCGATACACGTGCAGGTAACGTACAAGCAGAACAAGGCTGAGTGATGCTGGACATTTTGTGGGCACCCTCCCGCCTGCCCTGGGCTGGCATTGCTTGTTCTCTGTCTTCAGCTCCGCTCACCTGTTCCCAGACACCAACCTGGCTCTGGGAGGGAGCAGCGAACCCCATAGACCCGCGGGATGTTCATATCCAGTCTCGCGAGCCAGGACTCGGACCTAACGCGGGGTCCCCCTGAACTAGTCTTGCAGACCTTTGGGGGATCTCAGAGGGTAGGCACTGTTATGATGCTGCGGGGTGTCGCCCTTCCTGTCCCCTGCCATGCTGCCTGAGGGTGGGGCGCTCCCAGTTTCTTTCCTGGCACTCTTCTTCCCCACCAGGACAGAGTCTACTCAGAGCTCAACTCCACTGGCTGGCCAGGGCTCTCCCAGCCTCCCGGCTCCAGCCTGTCCTTCTTCTCCCTCCTGGAAGCTCCTGGTTTCTGGCCAACAGTCCCAGACACTACTCCCCCCAAGAGACTTCAGGTGGCCTCCATCTGCACGTCCCTGGGGATGCGCCCCATGGTCTCCCCCACTCCAGCGGCCTCAACGCTGCAGAAAGGACAGTCAAGGCCCCTGTCCTCCAAATCCCCATCACTGGGCAGCTAGTGACCTTTTCTGGGCCTAGCATCTGTTGCATTAGTAATTAACATCTTATTTACTAATTATCTGACCCATCGACTAGTTGACAAAATAATATTATTTTTTTAAGTGATTTATGAATGATTTATTAGATTTTTTTCAGAGAAGTTGCTCCTTTAAACAAAATAATATTATTGATTTAATGATACAGTAAGGCACGGTTTTGTAATAGATGAATAAGAAGAAAAATCCTTAATACTCCAGAAAATACCACTTTGCCTTAGACATTCATTTCACAAACATTTCCTAAGTTCCTGCCATGGGTTAAGCATTATATTGAACAAAGAGGAACACTGATGAATAACACAGAGACGGTTCCTCCCCACACAGGCTTATATTCGACACACCCATATTTCAGAATCTATAGACAGCCATCCCATACAAAACAGTGGCTATGAAAATAGTGGAAATTTTAAATTTATTTATTTATTTATTTAGGGACAAAGTCTCACTTTATCGCCCTTGGTAGAGTGCCGTGGCGTCACACAGCTCATAGCAACCTCCAACTCCTGGGCTTAGGCGATTCTCTTGCCTCAGCCTCCCAAGTAGCTGGGACTTTAGGTGCCCACCACAACACCCGGCTATTTTCTGTTGCAGTTTGGCTGGGGACGGATTTGAACCCGCCACCCTTGGTATATGGGGCCGGTGCCCTACTCGCTGAGTCACAGGCGCTGCCCTAAATTTTAAATGTATTATTCAATATGGGATACTTCCGAGAAAGACGGAGCTATTAGTAATTAGCCTATAAGAATAAACATAAACCAGGACAGGCAGATGAGGCAGTGCCGGAGATTAACCCAGTCAGTAACAACTGACCAAATTCACGCTAAACTAAAGCCAGAATTCAAAGCAAGATCTTTATGCTGACTTGCTTGTAAATCTTACCTCTTAAATCTCTTCTCAGTAAATGTAAATACAGACAGACAGTGGAATATAATATTCAATTATGTAATATTTTAAGATTGTTTACTAATGTTTATCCATATTTCAGAAAAAAATAATAAATAACATGGATTGCAAGCATCCATTGAATCATATATGGGCATTCTGAGTGAACAGTGAAACATACAAAATAAAGTCTATTAAGTCTTGATTTAGAAAATAAAACGTACCTCTGTAACTGGGAAATGTCACTTACTTCATAACTGGCATTCAGCCTTCTTCGTAGGACAGAGAATGCCGTAGCAAGACGATCATAGCTAGGAGGGAAAAGCTGGTTAGGGCCCCAAATGTGTGGTTACAGCAGCTGTTTACAGTGTGATGGCACATTGGTTCAAAGAGGTGTGAAAAGGCAGACAAGTTGCAATAATTATGCCTTTATGATTTAGACTCAGTTTAAAGTATTCACCTAGAAGCTAGATAAAACCAGGGACCCTTCTGATGTGCCAGCCATCTTCATGTCTGAGTGTTGGGGCACTAAGCACTCCAGGGGTTGTCCCGTGATTCCAGGTGTCAGAGCGAGTGCAGACTCCATGACAGCTCCAGCATGGCACGGCTGGAGCCAGAGACACTCAGGACCAAAATCCCAGCCTAGCTGTGGATTGACCCCTGCAAAAGTCAAACTCTGTAACCTTTGTCTAAGTGCCACTTCATGGCTTTACAAATATCCCATCATTGGTAACTCATATAAATGCCTTTTTTTCTTTTTAAGTAAAACCAATCTCACCCTCATTATCTCGTGAGCAGGTCCCATGTATTACTCCTTTTTGTACCCCCAACTCATAGAAAAGAGTCTAGCAGGAGTACATAACAGGGACTGGCTGATTGCATTAATGCATTTACTGATAATATAGCATTGAAGCAAAATATTGGGCCATTGCCAGTCAGTCCAAATGTTCTAGCTATGCATCATAGAAATTTAGGGTGCAACACAAGGAAACAATGACAACTGTGACTTGCACCAACATGGTATGATCTGGACATGTTTGCCTCTTAGCAGGCAAGCACAAAACATAGCTCCTCAGATCTTAATTGTTCTTGAAAAGGAGATGAATATTTCTATCTCTAAACATGCCTAGTAATTGTTCTCACTTCCAGGGTAAAGTTCCATTTGTAGAAGAGAGAACAATGTAACCTGAAATTAGACCTGAAAATTGTACCCTCATATTAATTTGAATTAAAAAAATTGCTGATCTCTATCCTAACGAAAAAGCAAGAACAACAAAAATGAATGAACTGAGGCTCTCCTAGAATTGTTAGCTTTCCAACCAGACTAGATGATAAAGAATTTATAATTTAATGACATGACTCATATTTCCAGAATTTCCTGATAAGGTCACTGGGCCTCAGGAATTTCTGGGCCTCATATTTCCAGAAATTCCTGAGATGTTGCTAGCCTTAGAAAACTCACCTTCACAGGCAGGGTGGGAAGGGGGGCTCCTTTGCAGCTAAGGGGCTGGTAGGGCCTCAGGGGGCAAAGGAGAGAGCAGAGGGCCCTGCCTGCCTGAAGACAAATGGCTCACTCACAAGAGCACACACCTCTGCAATCACAGAAGTAATGGGGTCACCTGTCACCTAGTGACTCATATCTTCAATTGACATTCACTAAACACCTGCCACATGCCAGTCACCACAGGGTTGGGCACAGGGACAATCTACAAACCAGCTCCTGCTGCCCTGGAGCCACCCAGAGGGGAACCTACAGCCACTAGAGGCACAGGCTGGAGAGCTGTGAACCACGAGTATCTCGACTTGGACGGGAGATCCCATCCCAGAGGAGAGGATCCAGGGTGGGCCAAATGCAAAAGAAAATGCAATCACTTGCTAAAAATCTCAGATTCTTTCTCAACAGTGTGTCTATACCTGCAGTTAACTTTTTCAGGAGACGTTCCTGGTTGTGGAGAGAAACTTCCAGACTTCCACTCTTTCTTATCCCAAAACAGGCATTGGATCCATTGGAAACGAATGGTATAATTCACTGCCTTTGCTAAATATTTCTTTGGAGCTTTTCTGTCATAATCAACATCTAATAAGGATAAATAGCCTATGTTGGCATCTAAAAAGAGAAATAATAAATTAAAAATAGGTCCTGAAGTTTGCAGAATGGCATACTCCATTCCAAACCCACACAGAGCCATAGACGTGGGGACAAGAATTGAAAAGTGAATCATATCCTGGCCACTTCTTGTCCCTGGAGCATTCAATATGTGGATTAAACGCTGTAGCCAGTCAAAGCTCTTGGCTGCAGATTTTTATTTGGGAATGGCAGAGAACTGGGAAAGAAAATGGTGTTTCTAAGGACCCACTATGTCCCAAGTCCCCTCAACAGCCTAAACAGGTCAGCCCATGGTCCTAGAGGGATGGACAGGGTTGGGGCAGGTTGCCCCGCTGCTGTCCAGGTCCACATCCTGCTTCTCGCCAGCTCCTCAGCAGTTGGCCACATTCCAGCACACCCCGAGTCTGAACCCACCTTGGCAAGGATAGCACACTGAGTCATGTGGTTTTAGATTATCATTGTTAGAAAAATTTTATGTTCAGAAGCAAAAGTGTTTAACATTTCAGTTATGTAAAATTTGTCTTTAAGATTTTAATAAATGGTATTGGGGCAACAAGATATTACCCCTTTCTAACAATATGGAATAAGACAGACTTTATGCCACTTGAACACCAACCAATCAGGAAACTAAATGTTAAAAAAAAACAACTATCCAAGTATGAAAACAACACATGAATAACTTCTTTTATCAAATGGGTGTAAGAAACAAATTTTTGTCTATGGCTCTAAATCTAAAAATCATATAAGAAAATGTTGATAAATTACTATTCCAAAAATAGCCCTAACATAATAAAGATCTCTAAAAGTCAAGAAATAGAAGTCCCAAATGGACCAGTATCAAGCAGTGAGATTGAAATGGTAATGACAAATCTATCAACAAAAAAGGCCTCAGACCAGACAGATTCACAGTCCACATCTACCAGACCAACAAGGAGAACTGGTACTTATTCTAGTTATTCCATAACATCAAGAAGTAGGGGATCCTCCCTAACTCATGCTATGGAACCAATATCACCTTGATGCCAAAAGGAAAGGAGACAATAAAAAAAGAAAACTACCAATATCCCTTACGAACATAGATGCAAAAATCTTTAACAAACTCCTAGCAAACCAAATTCAACAGCACATCAAAAGGATAATTCCCCATGGTGAAGGGGGTTGCATCCCAGGGATGAGAGGATGGTTTAACATAGGCAAATCAATAAGCATGAATCACCACATAAACAGAAGCAAAACCAAAGACCACATACATGATTATCTCAATAGATGCAGACAAAGCATTTGGTAAAATTCAGCACAATTTCTTGATTAAAAACCCTCAACAAAATAGACCTAGAAGGAAAATACTTCAAAATAATAAAAGCCATTTATGACAAACCCACAGCCAACATCATCCTGAATGCGGAAAAAGTTGAAAGCTTTCCCCCTAAGGAAAAGAACAAGACAAGAGTGCTCACACTCACCACTTCTATTCAACATCATACTAGAACTCTTAACCACAGCAATTAGCAAGAGAAAGAAATAAAAAGTATCCAAGTTGGGATAGAGGAGATCAAACCATCCCTATTCACTGATAATCTTGTTTCTGGAAAATTCTAAGACTCCTAGAAGTGATAAGTAACTTCACAGAAGTCTTAAGTTATAAAAACAATATATACAAATCAGTAGCATTTCTACATACTAATAATAGACAAGCTGAAAGTAAAATTAAGGATTCAATACCACTTACCATAGTCACAAAGAAATAAAATACCAAGAAATATATTTAACCAAAAAGGTGAAATATCTCTACAAGGAGAAGTACAAACCTATAAAACTCTGAGGAAAGAAATTATAGATGACACAAACAAGTGGAAAAATATCCCAGCTTATGCTTTTGTAGAATCAACATTGCTAAATACTGCCCAGCGTGATTTACAGATTCAATGTAATCCCTGTCAAAACACTAACATCATTATTTTGTAGATCCAGGAAAAATAATTCTACACTTCATTTGGAATGAAACCCAAATAGCCAAGCAATCTCAAGGAAAAAGAAAAAATCTAGAAGCATCATATTATCAACTTCAAATTCTACAAGGCTATAGTAACCTAAACAGCATATTCAATGGAACAGAATAGAGAATCGAGAAATAAAACCATCTACCTTCAACAGATCTTTGACAAAGCACTGGGGAAAGGAAGCTCTGGTCAGTAAGCTCTGCTGGGAAAAGTGAATAGCCACATGCAGAAGAATGAAATAGGACCCTCATCTCATATCACATACAAAAATTAATTCAAAATAGATAAAAGAGTGAAATATAAGGCATGATAACATAAGGATTCTTAAAGAAAACATAGGAAAAACACTTCTAGAAATTGACCTAGGCAAAGAATTTATGAAGAAGGCCCCAAAGACAAATACAGTCATAATAAAAATAAATAAATGGAACTTAATTAAATTAAATAGCCCTTGCACAGCAAAGGAAATTATCAACAAAGTAAATAGACAACCTACAGAATAGGAGAAAACATTCACAAGCTATATATCCAGTAAAGGGCTACTATCCAGAATGTACAGAAAACTCAAACAAATAAGCAAGAAAAAAACAACCCCATTAAAAAGTGAGCAAAAAACATGAATAGAAGCTTTCATAAAGAAAATAGGCAAATGTCCAACAAACATACGAAATGAAAACAAGCTGAACATCACTAATCATTGGGGAAAGGAAAATTAAAACCACAATGGGATACCACATTACCCCTGTTGGAATGGCTTTTATTAAAAAGTTAAAAAAAAAAAACAAAAAACCAGCACCAACAAAAACCAGATTCTGACACTGATGCAGAGAGAAAGAGATGCTTATACACTGTTGATGGGACAGAAAATTTGTACAACCTCCATGGAAAACAGTGTGGAGATTCCTCAAGGATCTAAATGTAGACTTACCATTTGATTCTACTACCCAAAGGAAGTCATTTTATCAGAAAGACACCTGCACATGAACGTTTATTGCAGCACAGTTCACAACTACAAAGATGTGGAATCAACCTAAGTGCCCATCAATTCATGAGTGAATAAAGAAATATGGTGGTTATATACCATGGAGTACTACTCAGTCATAAAAAGAAATGGAATAATGTCCTTCGCAGCAACTTGGATGGATCTGAAGATGATTATCCTCAGTATCTCAGGAATGGACAAACACATACTACACGTAATCTCTAACAACTAGGAGCTAAATGATGAGCACACAGAGGCACAAAGAGATATAAAGGGCATTGTAAACCAAGAAGGAAGTGGGACGGAAGGGGTAAAGGGAACAGACTTACCTATTGAGTACACTATTCTGGTGACAGGCACACAAAAAGCCCCAACCTGAGCACATTCAAGGCATCCATGTAACCACCTTTGTACCCCCTTTATATTTTGAAATGAAGAAAAATAAATTTAAAATTCTCCAAAAATAGAAAAATATAAAGAGCTATAGAAGGCATTTGGGGAGATTTCAGAGATTTAAAAATGACTTTCAGAGTAGATAGTCTTGAATTAGTGTTGATTTTTTTCATTATGATAATGGTACTGAGTTCCTTAGGAGAATGCCCTTGTTTTATGAGCTATGCATCCAAGTACCTAAGGGTGCTATGCCACCGGTTCTGAAACTTCCTCTCCAATGGCTCCCCCTCCCCCTCACAACCCCCCCATACACACATGCGAATATACACACGTGCAGATAAAGTAAATGTGGTAAAAATGTCAAAAATGGTGAACCTCGATGAAATGGATACAAGTGTGTGTGTTATACATATTTTTCTACCTGTCCCTCAGCTTAAAATTATGATAAAAATTGTGGAAAAGAAATATTAAATGCAAATTTTTTAAAACTGTCATTGAGAATTTGAATTTGGTTAGCAATACAGGTTGACCTATTTTTAAAAGAAACCATAATTGACTCTCAGAGGAAAATAATTATTCTGCAGTGAAATCAAAGAGATGATGGATCTCAGCCATTCACCTGACGGTCAGAAGCTCACCCTTCCTTTCAACAGCCACAGCTTGCTGGAAATCAGCATAAAGCAGGTGTCTGCCTGACTAGTGTCATCGCGTCAGCACGTTGGGCTCAGTTTCTTCCTTTTCGGGGGAGGTCACTGAGGCTTTGAAGCCTAAGTCACCAGAGGCAGAGAAACATGAAGGCGCCAGCCCCAAATTTAACACGTTTTGCCAACTCCTGGCTGACACCCTGCCCGACACTGCTTCAGAGGGGGTCATGTTCTCTCTGTTCATACGTGAAATAGAGACTCCTCGGAAGTCATGGCTCAACCCCTAGATGAGGGAAGCTCAGCAAAGTTTGAAGGAAGAAATGGAGGGCGTGGCAGGCAGAGGGCAGCCTGTGTTGGCGACCATCAGGCTCTTTAACCTAAAACGGCGCCGGGAGTCCTTCTCCTCCCTGCAGCAGCTCGCGCCAAAAAGCCTGGCCCGTATGGTCATTGGCCCTTCCTAAAAAGGTCACAATAAAGCCTATTGGCCGGTTCGAGCCTGGCCAGCCACGGCCTAAGATAAAGTCACCCTCAACCGAACCTCCCCACCCCATGGGTTTCAAAAATTCCCCATAGTCCCCTTCCGCTTAATGTGCGCCTGCGCGATGAAGACAGCGTTCCGGGTGCGGTGTCTTCATTCCATTAGTTCTAGGTGTTACATGACA
>CAUYON010208809.1:0-113566 GCA_963573935.1 Arctocebus calabarensis | reverse complement strand
AGGGGAAGGGTGAGGGTGGGTGGAGAGAGGGTAATGGTGGGATCACATTTATGCTGCATCTCAGAAGGGACAGGTGAAACCTACTAAATGCAGAACACAAATGTTTTCACATAATAAATGAGAAAATCCCATGAAGGTTATGTCTAACGGTTGGATGAAAATATTTCAGACTGTATACGAAGCCCGCACACTGTACCCCATGATTGCACTTATGTACACAGCTATGCTTTAATAAAAAATAAATACATAAATAAAATAAGTGTACAGTTCCCGAGTACTTTAGAAAGGAAAACTCCCTTTTGGATGGGTAAGCTCTCCTTTTTCTGGTAATAAAATTGAACTTACTGTTTTATAATCACATTGTAAGAGCCAACTCAAAAGTTCTATTACCTGACTTAAACTGTGTCCTAGTACATGGCATGCTAAAAACTTTTCATCTGTAGAAAATAATGCTCTTAAAAATAACAATATGCCTCGTTTTATTATCTGTAGGTCTCTCCCCCGTAAGAAGGAGCTACTGGAATTTGCTCAACTTGGCAGTTACTTGGAATATGATCTCTTTGGCACTGAACTTCTTAATTACCAACTTGACCCAGACACTGACATGCCAGATGATAACCAAAGAATTAGACGGTAAATATGATGAAATCTCTCCATGTTTCCTTTTCCTATCTCTCCATGTTCCCTTTTTGACTATCATATCTGGGTGAGGATTAGCAAAGATTCAGAAAACAGTGAGCAAATTGAACCATAGACTTGCCCAGAGAAATCTATCTATGCTGTTTTCAGAGAGAAAATCTCTACATATTATTTCAAGGAGAAAATGAGTCATTCTAAGTAGGCTGAAGCTTAGCAGAGCCTTACAAGTTCAGCACAGATGGGCAGCTAACAGGAAACACCGCTGATACCCACCCCTGCCATAACAATCAGAAAACAAAAGGTGTTTTCCTTCTTTTATCCCTGACAAAATAGGCTGCTTCTTTTCCCATGCGGATCACACTTTATAATTAATATTTGAAATACTTTGTTAAAGGTATTCATTAGAGGAATGATTACAACTTAAATGTTGGAAATATATCTGAAAACATCAAATATCATATAACATGCATCTTCCAAAAATTGCCCAACTTGCGATGAAAGCTGACGATTATTGGAGTCATTTTTGCAATCAGGTGGAAATGTCAGGAGTCAAGTTAGTTACTTGTTGGGTTTGGTGTCGGTCAAACGGTAATATGAAGATTGAATGAACCAAGTTAGGAAATCTGCGCTGAAGGCCAGGTGGCTCATGCCCTTTAATTCTAGCACTTTGGGAGACTGAGCCAGGAGGATCACTTGAGGCCAGGGGTTTGAGACCAGCCTGGACAACACTGCAAGACCCTGTCTCTACAAAAATTGAAAAACAAATTAGCTGGGCATGGTTGTGTGCACCTCTAGTTCTGGCTACTTGGGAGGTGAGCTTGAGCCTAGGAGTTCGAAGCTGTAGTGATTGCACTCCAGCCTGGGTGACACAGTAAGACCTTGTCTTGTAAAAAAGAAAAGAAAAAGAAAATCTGGAGGAGAAATAGATTTGGGATTGCCAAGGAAGACTCCCGTTTGAGAGGATGCACAGATTGCTATTCATGGGGACCCCGAGGTACGGATGTGAAGCTCAGGATAGAGATCAGGGGTGAGAGATAAATCTAGACATCATCAATTTGTATGTGATAGCTTGAACTATCGCACTGAAGGAGATCACTCGGAAGAGGGTGAGGGCAGAGACCTGGGGACAGAGACATTTAAAAAAGGGAATCACAACTGTCACTCAAGGACAGGTCGAAAAGAAATGTTCAAAGTGACAATATCAGGGAAATATGTTATTATGGAAGTCGGTGGAGGGGAGTCATCACGGCAGAAGGGCTTGAACACCTGTAATAGACGGCAAATATCAAGTGAGACAAGCTGAAAAGCAGTCATTGGATCGCACAATTTGGAGGCTTGCATTTCATAATAAGTGCGGTCTTAGAAGAAAAGACGTGAAATGTGCAAAGGCAGCGAGGAAGAGGAGGAAGGAAGAGGAGAAAGTGGAGGTGACTCTTTCGACAACTGTGGTGGTAGAGGAAGGCAGAGGGGTGGGACTGAAGCTGGAAGACACCCCAGGATCAAGGGAGGCTTCTGCAAGAGTTCAGCAATATTTACACAGCTAAGAGCAAAAGCAGACATAGCTAGAATGAATCCAGGGAGGTACAGCCCATTCCCTGGGGTTGCTACAGAATTTGCAGGAAACAAAGTATGCCAGGTTTTAGCTCAGTCGCTGGTGCAGAATAGGGAAGTGTTCGATGGAGGGTGATGTTAAAAAAAAAAAAATCTGGATAGATAAGAAACATAGCGCAAGACTCCCAAGGAAACAAGCAGGGGGTATCTGGGGAGCAAACAGAAAGTCGGTTGAAATAAAAGAGCACAAAGCCAGCAATGGTATGAATTCAAATCAATGTGTCAGCCAGGGGACAGGAGACTGAGAATGTGTGGGCAGGTCTCGCTAGTACCCCTGTGAGGTAGACCTGGCTGTCTCCTGAGAAACAGGGAATGGGGTGGAGTAGAATGAGAACGGGGATACCAGCCGGGTGAATGGGAGATACACAGACAAAAACGTGTTGTGTGTAAGACCCAGTTGAGGCTGGAAATCATTATGGGCACCAAACCATGTGTTTGGGTGATTATGTTCCAAAATGATAGTGTGTGTTACGGTGGTAGAACCACAGAGACTTAGTGGGTAGAAGCAGAAATGAACGCAGTTCAAGAGATGGAGGGTTGAGACCCCATCTGAAAGGTGAAGTTTAGAGCCAGGGGAACAAAGGAGTGGGGTAAGATGGGGGCTTGGGGTCCAAGCAGGAGAGAAGAAACTGCAGAGGGGATTTGTATGGGGCAGATTTGTATGAATAATGAAGCAGGGAGGGTGACTGGAGGCTTTCATGAAGTGGTGAAGAGTCGAAGAGGTGACATGATCAGAATGGGACGCTGGGGACTTGAGATCTCAGAATGGGAGCATTTCTCCACGATGACATGGAACAGAATATGGGATGTGTGTAGAAGACTGGTTGGAACGGAAGTAGCGAAGCTGGCATTAAGAAGTGATGTCTGGAAATGGTGAGGCGCCAGGATTGGTAGTTGAACGCACACACATTAGAGTTGGGCGGAAGATCTGGAGCCAGTGGTCATAGTTGCACCACCCTTGGGTCTTTCCCCTGGGAAGTTAACCTCTATGTCTGCCCACCTTCTCCTGCCTCCACGGACTGGCATTCCTCCCCGAGGACCTCATTAGCAGCTAATTATGCTTTAAGTGTAGTAGTGGCAGAGCGAGCTAGTTTGTCAATGTTATGCTAGTTCCCTTAGGTGGTAGCCCTCAGCTCTCCATGAGCAGACTGCTTTCACTACCTTGGCTAGTGAAGCTAAGTTGGTTTTGTTTTTGTTTTTCAGGAGTGCTACTCAAATCAGATCTTTGACAAACAGATTGATTCTGGTTTGTTTCTCTTGTTGTATGATTTTAATTTCCTTGCTCAGGAACCCCATCTAATACAGGCAAACAGGTTTCTCTAGGTCCTGGGTAGTTTGGGCCACACTCAGGGGTGGATACTCTTTGCCTAAAGGCATCTGGGACTGAAAATGGTGTGGTAGGTGGGTCATTCTCATCTTTCACAATCTCAATAATATGATTTCCTGATGAATGGCTTCAAAGTGCATGTCTTATGATTTATTTTGGAAATGGGAAGTTTGCACTCAAAATCCACTTCCTTTTCCTAAGCTTATTCATGCTGGTCTGTATTCTTTATGCCTTCCATGAGGCTCCTAGACCTTCTAGAAAAGACAGAAGCAATCTGCAAAGAGGAATCTATGAAGAAGCTATGAAGGGTGACCACTGCTTCCTCCAAGAATTTCTTCTTAGCTTCTTTGGGTATTTAGTTATCTTCTACTGTGCCAAATGTAAAACATTCTGAATGTATGGAAAGACATTAAAAATATGTGTATATACATAACATATTTTATGTATAAATGTGTGTATATACATGATATATGCAAACTATTCTGTGTACATGTATAAGCGTGTGTCTGTATGCTTATTCTTCCTTCAATTAAAACTACAGGTTAGGTCACTTGACCCAAGGACAGCTCACGTTAAGTACCGGCAGACCTCTTGGCTTGTGTGTGCTCCAGGGCCCCACGGTCCCCCACGTCTTGTGACTTCACCATTCATCTGCAGTCCTTTCCTGAACCACCTTAAACCTCCCAAGAGCAAGAACAGAGAAACATACTTCTGCCTACCTCTGGTTTCAGCACCAACAATTCTGCGTCTAACACCTGTTTTCAATCTTCTGCTCCATTTCTCAAATCTTATTATATCTCTGCCTTTTCACACTTTGGAGTCTCTCTCTAATATTTGTTTGCAAAACACTAACTCATTTGTATTTCTATAATTACCGTGATTTTTTGTCCTCTCCCCCATAGCGGTTCCTCCCTGTTGGCAGCGTCTCTGTAACTCCGGTTCTTCCACACGGCGGCGTCACAAGAGATGATCTCTTAAGTCTAGCCAGAGCATAATTGTGCTTCTGGAGCCACAGCCGTCCCTTTCTCATGAGAGAACGAGTCTCCAGATTCGCCATGCAGTCTAAGGAGTCCCATGTTTAAACAAGACTATCTTGTCTGCTATATTTTCTTTACCATGTCACAATTTGAAACACACGTTTCAAGCTATGACATGAGACATCTTATAGGAACTTGCTCATCCATACGATCAGCCTTTGTAGCATGAGACAGCGTATTTCTCAGATGAGAAAAAGAGGCCAAAATTGTGGGGAAAACGCTCAGAAAATACCAGTGACAAAGTGTCACCTACAAGGTCTTGTACTCTGATGCCCTTTTTGCCATTGTGGATCGAGATTTCTCAAACTAAGGTTTAGCATTGTGTATGCATTCTGCCGAATCTTTCTCCATTTTTAAATAAGTAATAATGTAATTCTCTTAGATAATTCCCTTTAATAGCATGTGTTCCAAAAGGAAGCGTTGCCCCTTGGAGCATTGGCCCCTTAGAAATCTAAGGGAGTTTTGACATAAATCAGAACTTTAAGACGTAATACAAATGTCAACCAGGCAATAAACCTTAGTGGCACGAATGGCATTACATACACTTAAGGACAGGCACAGGGAGCGTGTGACACGCACACTGATTTCTAGACAAAGCACCCACCAGGTTGGCTCTTCTGCTGTGACGCCCACATTCCTCTGATCTGCAGGTACAAGGTCTAATCTTCAATCATAATTTATATTAAAATGTATGTTCTCAGAGGGCAGGACTTTGAGGGTTTCTTTGGGGGGGTCTGGTGGCCTACATTTTGCTTACTGTCGATATTATTAAATATGACTCTTGCACTCAAATCCCAAGAAAGGCTATGGAAACAGAAAGGATATCTTTCAAATAATCCACCTCTGGAGGAAGGCACTGTCCATCCCCCTGGATCCACTTTAGAATCCAGACACACACAAGACTGTACAGAGAAGCCCAGAAAGGAGCCTTGCCTGCAAATTACACCTCCTGCCATCAGAGACCCCTGGAAGTCATGGCAGACACTGCCCAGAGTCCAGACACTTACAGATGGTGGCTGTCAGGAGGTGATTCACGCTACAGATGAGAGCATTTAACAAAGCAAAGAGGATTGCATTTTTAGATCATAGAACGGGAAGCTGTTCTTAAGTCAACGGACTATAAATTTAAAGGAAAAGCTTATTATTTTTAGCAGTCTTGTTGACATGGAAGGAAGATAGAATACATTTTTATTGGTCAAGGTAATCCAATGCTCAGAGACTACAACTATGTCAAAATTCCTTTAGACTTCCAAGGGGCAAGCGCTCCAAAGACTGGAGTACCTTTGTCAGCCTTTTCTTTTTTTCAATGAGTGCGTAGCTTGCCATATGCCTGTCACTTGGAAACCAACTGATTTCACTCACAGAATGTCTAATAGGAGGATTCCTTTTGTTTCCCTATTTAATCACAACGACTCATTGATTTTATTTGCTAAGTAAAAGGAGAGAACGCAGACTTGTTGGTGCTGAAACCAGAGGTAGGCAGAAGCATGTTTCTGTGTTCTTGCTCTTGGGAGGTTTAAGATGGCTCAGAAAAGGACTGCAGGCAAATGGTGAAGTCACAAGAGGTGGGGGACCGTGGGGCCCTGGAGCACACACAACCCAAGTGGTCAGCCAGTACTTAACGTGAGCTCTGAGAAGTGGGTCCATGAAGAGAGGGATTTTCGGGAGGAGAAGAGACATGCCAGATGGAAACCCAGAACAAAGTTGTTTAGCAAAATGCCAACATGGTCATTCATTCAAACTGGTGTTAGGATTTATCTTTAACGCAGTATGGCCAAGCCTTTGTCACACGTACCAAATGTTGGAACTTTGTGTGCATGGAATAAGGATCGTGTCCCTGCTAGGAGGCAGCCGCGTCTTTATTGTCACCACACAATATTTATTAAAGGTCTTTTGGTACACGTGCCACAGTGGAAGGCAGTATCTTTATGACAAGCACAATAGGTCGCTGAGTGAAAAGTTGAAAGCACCCCAAAAAGCTAAAATGGGAGACAAATGACATCTAACGGGTTAACAATTTCACAGGGTGCGTCTTCTGGTAGATGAAGGATATGAAGATCGGATTCTGATGGCCCACGACATACATACGAAACACCGGCTGAGGAAATATGGAGGTCACGGCTATTCCCATCTCCTCACCAACATTGTTCCTAAAATGTTACTTAGAGGAATAACTGAGGGTACACTTGCTAAGATTCTAGTGGAGAACCCTAAGCGATGGCTAACTTTCAAATAGGATGGTTTTTACGGGATTCACACCTGAGAGTATGAAACTTGCAGAGAACACCCAGTGATTGGAAACCCACTGTGAGATATTAATCAGTTACTTCATCACTGATTAATTCCATCTGATGAGAACGAGAAGCCTTGGCCTTCCCCCAAACCAGCTGACGGTTATTACCTCTGCACCTCCAGGGAGTGACTAAGCCTAATTGACCTCTTATTATTTTTGCCTTAACAAAAATAAAGACAGAAGTACCTATTTCTAAACAACGATTTTAAACTTTATAACCCGTAAATGGCATTGGTTTGGTTTGTTTTTTTAATCTATTAGCTGCACTACATGAAAAAATTTAAAGTGTTTCTAGCTGAATTATTCCCTTCGCGAGCAATCTAATGTTCTTGTAATATTGATGATCCTACTAATTATTCCGCTGTTCTTTAATTAATGCTTAATGAATAATAGGGCACTTTCAAATAGCTTCTGCAGCAAGGGAAGTTAAATTTTAAGACTTTTTTTCCCCCAACGGATTACTGTACTACAATTACCAATTCACAATGATAAAAATATTTTGAAAGGTTAATGTTTTGCTGTCCACCTGTTTCTAGCTCCTTCTAATAAATCAGTTTCGATGCCTTTGGCCTTGTGGTCTCCATTCTTCCCACAAATTTTGTCTTGTGAAGTTTGTATAAGAACGTAGAACAGTACTGAATTATAAAAATTCAATCATAAAAGTCAAAATATATTACATAATATTGTTTAATGAATCATTACATTTATAATAACAAAGGCCACAATTGAATTAATTGATAAGATATGATGCAAAAAAGGAGAAATGTTTGCCTTGTATATATATTCCCTTTATTTCCTTTACCTTTTGCTTTTCCTTGGGCCTAAAAAGAGAAAAATAATGCTTCTTTATCTGAAGAAAAGGTCAGAACTCTTGGAAATGACAGCCTGACTTAGGGACCTACTCTTTAAAAGATATCCAGCCCTGGTATTTTGTATAAAGAAAGCCTTTTAAAACACTCTCAGTTAAAACACTTAGTCGATGTACACTGCTGTTTCTAAATGAATCTTTTGCTTGAATCTTCACTATATTTTTGGTTACTTTAAAAAATTCTCCAAACCCTTGCTGCCAATTCCTCTTTGATAAATATATATTGTTAAACAGAAATAAAATCCACTGCAATTCATTTATCAGTTATCTTACATATTAGAAAGGCTGGATAGAATTGGTCATTATTCTTGATGAATGGGCCGTATTTAATCATATAAATCAGGGCGGTTACTCAGACTAAATATTTAAATGGAGGAAAGAACACCTTCACATGGGAATACTGTGCATAACTCCTGGAAAAGTCAAGCTTTGCTAAAGAAAAGATATTTCTGTTGATCAAAGATGATCAAGCTTTCCGAGTATTAGAACAGAAAGTACCAAAGAAGAACGAGCCAGGAGAACAAACTAATTCCTTTAAATGAAAGAATGCAAATCCCCTTCACCAGTAAAACAAGCATATTTTTCCATCTCTGCTTTTGAAATCCACTTGTCAAAGAGTTTTCAAAGGCAACTGAAAGGGGAACAGATTTTTCATTGTAACAGTGGAAGTTGTGCGATTGTTAGGAGATATCAACATGCATTTTTAATCTATCTTAAAGAGATGGCTTTTGACAGTGGGTTTTAACCAGAGAAAGGATTTAGTATGACTCCCCAAATCTACTACACTGTCACCTTCGATCCACCCGAGAAAAAAGAAAACGTTGACAACTCAAATGCACGTAATTCGTAAATACTGCAAAGGTGACCCACTTGGTTTCTGCAGTCCTCAAGCTAACAGTCAGTCATAGAAGGCAGTCAAGGTCATTGGCATATGTTGATAAAGCAATCATATCCTGAACTTATAGACATGTGAAATGCAGAGCTTTTCAAACCTAAGAAAATTGAATTTTCTGGAGAACTCTTAAAGAGAAGTCATTCATTATTTCGCTATGCCATATATTTTTGCTTGTGAAAATATATTGCAATCCAAAATAAGTCAGATAATTTATCCAAGTGTGTGCACATGCATACACTTTTTAAAATTAAAATTTTGAGGCCATATAGCCACTATGCCTTATGGAACTAAAGCCATATATGTATTTTTTTTTTACACATATAAAACATTTCATCTAATATATGTGTGTGTGTATGTGGCAGATAGTTGTATAAAATATAAACACTTTGCTGTCATATTGGGTGTATGTGAAATTGTTCATTTTGAAATAACCTCAGGCCTGAGACTTGCAGTAACTATTTAAAGGCCTTATCTGGTGTCCTCTTGGTGACACGTGCAGTAGCTCAAATTAAACCTTGGTGCATTGGGTTATGAATAACCTTTTGTTCCAAAGAAGGAAAAAAAGCCTCAGTTTGATTTAATAACTGAAGAATCAATTTCTCAATTTCCAAGTAAATCTGAATGTATTCAGTCGAAAGAGCGGACACACAAGGGATTTCCTAAATTCCATACGTAATTACGCACTTTCACAGTTAGAGGGTAATCCTATGATACAGTGTCAATCTCTATTTTTAAAGACTACCACCAGAAAAAGAGAGGAAAGAAAAATACCTAAGAAAAAAGAAATAAGAAAGTGACCATAGACTTGGGAATTCCCTCAAATCCAGAAAATTCCAGGTTAAGGCTTGAAGTTGAATCCTTCCCAGATCTAGCTCTAAAAGATAAGGTGAGTCCAAGGCAAACAATTTCTTTGGGGACAAGCAGCATTATTTCAATTAGACTTTCTCCTGCAGGGCAAAAAAAAATCAAATCTTCCCCACACTCTGACTGGACTCCAAGTATTCTAAGTAGCAGGTAAACTCACAAGAACCAAAGCTGACATATGGATAAAAGCAGCAAGATCACAGTACACCAAAGTATTATATATACTGGAGAAATAATTCAGTGTCTTAGATTTTTCTATAAAAATCTGTGATCTATATAGGACTTCATTCACATGGACACTACGAACAAGGAGTATTTGCTTTGGCGGAAGAGGATCGCACATCTGTTTATCTTGCTTTTATATTTTTTACATGATGTTTCTGAGTGGTACAGATGTGAGTCAGGTAGCATTTGATTGCCCCACATATACACAACTGAGGTGCCCTGCAATCGGCAGCCCCCGGGATCCTTGATTCACTGACGTTCGCCACACGAATCCAGTGTTCAGACTCAGGACAGGAAGCTTGGCTTCTGCAGTATCAATCAGCATAAATAATAAATCCAGAAAACGTGCTGTATTTGTTGTTGTTTCCTCCGTGGGCTTTCCCGCCATCTAATTTGATATAGACTTCGTCTCCTGGCTCCAGATGGAGAACCACACTGTTACTGGCGTAGTCGTAATTCTGATCAGCATCTTGGGCAATTGCACTAGCACGCACCTATGTGAAACAGACAAGAATTAGAACTCATAAAAAAGAATTCTCAACTTTTCTTTCTTTGCCATTCACACAGCATCCCAAAGCTGACTTTCTGCCATAGCATGGGAAGTCCACCTTGACCTTATAATAGCTTGAGTATCTCTGAAACAGTTTCAAGGACGTTAGTAAGAAGGACAAAAGGAAGTGAGACATACACAGTCTGTTCTAACCATACATTGGAAGCAAAGCATACAATCTATTCTTTTTCTAAGTCATTCATTTTTCTCATTTGTTGAATCCCTATGCTCACCTTTTTTTGAAGTAGAAATTAATGTGTTTTTTTTTTGTTTTGCATTTTAAGTAAATTAGCCATAGTCTAACCAGTAGTTTATGAATGCAGAAATTCAAGTCCAATTTCAGTTGGTCACCATAATTGTTAAGAAAATTGAGATCTAAATAATAGGTTAAACACACAGGGAAATAGCAACTTTTCTACTATATAAAAAGAAAAGAAAACAAGGAAGAAAGCCCTTTGACTTAAGGCTGTAAAAATCTTCTAATTGCAATAAAGCCTCTTTTCTTTTTTTTTTGGTAGTTTTTGGCTGGGGTTGGGTTTGAACCCACCACCTCTGGCATATAGGGCTGGCGCCCTACTCCTTTGAGCCACAGGCGCCGTCCAAGCCCCTTTCCTAAACTACTTCAAAAGTTGAACTCATTAAACATCCTTGGTTATGTCACCCAAGTTTTCAGAATCTATTTTCCATTTGTGCCTTTGTATCACCTAATTATGATACGTGCATTTCAATCAACAATTTACTCTCAACATATCTACAAGTTATGGAAGAAGTTAAATGTTCATGATTTGAGATCTCTCACATTTCAAGAATTTTCAGTGATCTCATTGAATGGCCTTTTATATTTACTCCCTTCTAAACATGCGGTTTGTTTGGAGGATAGAGGTTGCGTATAATCTGCTCAAGTCGAGCCTGTGATCTCCTTAGTGAGTTGATGGACATTTGCAAACAAATTGTTTATCATCTCGGGTTACGTGGACATTCTGTCAGATTTTGGCTCAAATTAGGCTTTCTATTCATTTAGATCTACTTTGATTCTCCCATGGAAAGTCTTTCAATAAGCAGACTTGTATTTGACGTATTTCAGTGAAACATCTTCTATTTTGTGGTTTGTGTCTATTCCACTACAATTGTATTTCTCTGAATAACACTGCAAGTGATTTAGTGGTTTTGTAATCTGTACTATGTAATAATGCGTAACTGGGGGCACAATATGCTAGATTTTATCACTTGGCAAAATGAGAGAAATGAGACATAAGTCAAGAATCTCCATGCATTTCTTTTAAAATGTAAATGACAGGTTTTCAAATTAAATTTTCATGGGATACATTCTCACATTAATGCTGAAATGTTAAAAAAAGGAGAAGACTCTTGACACTGCTGAACTTTAAAGTCATTTGAGTAGTATTTTAAAGATTTGCTTCCTAAGTGTCATATAGCCAAAGGAGAAAAAAGAATTGCTTAACGCTGTGCTAACTGGCACAATATAATGAAAACAATGTACCATGTAATTATGCTTAGAAGCACTGACACCAATGTATATACCAATTTAGTGAAGTGACTCATTTTGACCATTAAATAACAACACGATGTAATTTCATAATATTTCCTAAGATTTAATCACCAGTTTGTAGGAGTTGAAGGCTTTGATTCATTAATTTCATCTAGTCATTAATTACCGGGGGGGGGGGGGAAATATCTATAAAGAGGATGTTGCTATTATGACTTTTTTAATGTATGGATTTTTAATGGGTAAGGATATTACAGTACAAAATCTTAATTAGCTACATAAGATCACCTGATCATATATATTAATTGATTATCAAGCCACACTTTACTTCTCTGATATTACTAATAACCAGACACATTTTAGGCAATGCTTTGGGCATTTACTGCATGTTCTATGGGGGTTGTGTTTTAACATTACTTTCTACATGAAAGCATTTAGGAACCAAGACACATTAAAATCACTTGATGCAGCGATATAATCTTCAAAAATATATAATGCAGTTATTATTCTCTAGGGTGTAGCCACAAAACCAAGTGGCCATTAGTTACTGTTTTATTCACTCGGTGTAACCACAGAAACCTGGGAATACATTAGAGTGATTCCACAGACTAAAAGGTTACCCTTTCGGTTTTGCCAGCATGGATGCTTTTCAATGAAAGTAATTCTTTAAGATTTTAGCCTATACAGCACCATAAGACTTTATCAATTAAATAACTGCCGTACTTCCATGCGTTGTATGTGATTTTTAGTATGCCTATTTGTCTGATTATACTCTAAAAGTATATTAGGACTTGAAATTTCAAGTTCCTGTATCCAGCTCTGTGACTTCAGAAATTCTTCTTTCAAGCCATCAAACTATTGAGGAAGGTAATGTGTTCACCCTGAAGGCTATTTTCAGCTTCCTAAATGTACACTGATTTCAGCATTTTGTCTGGGAATATGATGCATCCTTTCCTTGGCCCAAGCTCCCTATTTCTACCTAAACTTATTTGAATATTGCTTCTTGTTATATGTTAACTATTAAGATTCTGATTTAACTTTAGTCCACTACCACTAAAAATATAATTTATTTGACATAGCATTAATCTCTGTATTATATTAATATCACCCCACCAACAATTCATTCTTGTTAATATATTTGATCTTCATTGATGCCATAACTAATTGTTAAGAGTAAAATTTGCTCTTATAGTTTTAATTATGAGCCAGGTTTGGTTTTTATGAAAGTGGTTTATTATAGTGGTATTATAGTGATTGCACTCGAAGAGCAATTTCTTTTTTAGGTTTTGTACTAAAAGTATACAAATATTAAAAATATTTCCTGCATCTTACGTAAAGCTATTTGAGTTCAGCTTTTATCTTTAATATACACTGTCATGGGCTCTGGACAAATGGTAAGATTAAATTTAGGTGGATGGGTTCACGGGGGAATATGAGAACTGCGGTCCTTTTAGTGATGTGTTTTTGAGACTGTAATTGGTTGTACAGCTCTAACATTATCTTATTAGTGAGAGTTTGTCATTAGAGATGCTATTGATGGTAACATTTGCTAATTTAATTAATTGCTGCTGATGTTCTTATAATTTCATTTTCATTGTACTTCTGTGGAATCATAAACAAAAGGTTAAGTGTGGCATATCACGTTAATCTGCTGGTCTTTGACGTTTCCATCTGTGATCTTACGTTCCACACAAAGCATAAATAAGATGGCTCTGATAGGGTTATGGTCCAGAGTTATGGCTCTCTCCTATGGTGAAGTGCGTTTTTAGTTTAATTTTTGTGCTCCTCAAAATCCACTTAATCCATAGAACATTACACTGACATGGATCTCTGAGTTTCTGTTTTATGAAAACAAATTAGGTCAGCTCAGAGGGGGGAACTGTCACTCTGAGCAGTGATCAGACAGGAGTAGAATGGGAAATCAAGGATAAAGTATTTATTTAAAATTAATAAAAAGAGATTTTAGGAGATTGCTCTTTTGTACCTGCCTGCAGATCAGATTTTACAAAATAGTGCTAGAGATAAAAATCCTTGCTAGTAAGAGTGTAATAACCATTTTCTAAAATAGTCTATGCTGAACTCAAAAATATGTTGTTTCTCACTATATATTTATTTTTCTAAATTACCTGTGGCACACTTCTGCAGAAGTAGCAGCTTCACATTGCCAGTGGAAAACACTATACATTATAAGGTCAGCAGCTTTACCTAATACTTTTTCCTGAGCCTCGTGAAATGTGTGGGTTAGAATGACACAAAGCGGCATTTATACCCCAAACAATGAAATAATTTTTGAAACAAAATGCACATAGAAAACCCCTATGGAATGAGTTTCTTGGAATCGGTATTAAATGCATGAGCTTAACAGTGCATAGACATCAACACTTAAATGAATTTGAATGTATTAATCCCTGGTTTTTCATACAGGTGACAATTTGAGGTATTTAAAGATTTGCACATTTTTATGTATTTGCTGATAAATCCGGGATCTTAATTCCTATTATGTGATACCTCTAAAAATAATCCCTTTAGCCTGATGGTATTTTCCAGACCTAACCTTTGAGATAAAGGAGAGCCAATTTGTAAATAAGAGGGTGCCTGGCAGCTACCTGCTGTGGGGACCATCCAGCAGCCATTCTGTTAGGGTGATACAATGGCTCTATTCTGGTACAATGACTCATGCCTGGTTTAGCCATTTGCCTCAACTACCCCACTGCTTTGTGAATAATTTGTATTTATCTTAATATTATTTTCGCACATAATAACTATAATAAACAACTCTGCCAGTGCCTCCTGGTGGCCATTTTTCCTCGTTTTGTTCCCTGCGTCCTGAGGGTCCCTCAAGCTATTTGTAGGAAAGGATGGAGACCGTCTCTCTCGCACACGCATTTAGGACAATAGTATTTCACTTGGGAAAAATTCTGATACCGAATTAGGTCTTTGGAGGAAATTCTGCTCTAATGGTGCTAAATAGAAACTTGGGTTATATCTAAGCAGATATGAATTTTCAGGGAACGAGTTGCCTGAAGCCCGATAGCCCTGGTAAGGCAAAGTGGTTGCCGGAGGAGAGAGGAGGCCTCTGATGGGGGTGGTGGGGTCACCCATGCCATATTCTTTGCCACTCAGTAAGCAAATTAAAGCCCAGAAACTTAGACCACAGCGCAGGCTGCAAGCAGCTGCTAATTCTGTGTGTACAGAAGGTCCGATTACACTTTCAGTTAGTTACAAATTATCATTTTCCTCCTCTATGATCAAACAAGCTTCCTCAGTTTTGCAATGACTGCAAATTTCTCCCGGGCAAAGTGGCCCCCAGCACAACACCGCGGTGGCCCTCCTGGCAGCGCCTACCAGCTCAGGGGAGCAAGTTCTCCTGGCCAGCTGGTTAGCCGGGAAGCCCACACCTCCGATGCCGGAATGCTGGGCTCGGTCACCTGCCCGTGCCCCTTCCCACTCCACAATCTCACGGAGTTCGGTCGTGCGTTTGGCTGCGTGCTGTGTTTTACAGCTGTAGACCTTGAACCTCAACTTTCCCTTTTGTTCTCAGCATTCCTTGCGCTCCCTTTCTTCTCCAGCCGAAAACTAAACTGGAGTTTGCGTTTTGAAACTGACTATATGTGAGTTTCACTGCCCAGAACGCCGCCTGGGCTCTAACTCCGCTGGCCCCACGGTCCCAGCTCTTTCCAGGAGGCGACCCGCTTGGAGTCACTCCTCCGGCCCTTCCTTCTCCCTCGGGCCCTCGTCCCTCTCCCCCGAGTTGGCCGCCCAGGCACGCCCATTCCGGGCTCCCCCAGGTCTCCTGGTTCCCAGGAAAGCCTGTAAGCGACCCTACGTTACTGGGGACTCCACGGCCAGGGGTCGCTTTCTCCTCCAGGACTCCCTCAGTGCACAAGGTGTCCCCGGGGACCAAGGAGCGGAGCTCCCAGCGTCCAGCTCCTCGAGGGTCGCGCTCACACCCTCGCAAACCTGGAGAGGGTCCGGGACTCCCGCGCCGCTCTCTCCGGGCCAAGGAGCGCCCAACAGCGTCCCCCCTCGCCCGCGGTCGTTCCGGGGACCCGGCAGCCGCGCCCTTCCTCCGCAGGCTCCCACCCCCATTTCCCGGGTCTCCTCCCTCTCGCCCGCACCTTCCAGCGCTCCCTCCCCGCCCTCCCCGCCTCCGGCCCGCGCTCACCTGGTTGTTTTTGCAGAGATCGGCCCACATGCTGGTGCCGTCCCCTCCGCGCATCAGGACGTGGTAGGTGAAGAAGTAGATGCCGGGGATGGAGCAGGTGAACTTGCCGGTGGTCGGGTCGTAGTGGTTCCCGAGGTTGGTAACCACGTCGTCGAACTTGAGCACCTCGTAGCCTTCGTGCTGCCGCTTGAGGCCGGCGTAGAAGGCGATCTTGGGCACCGTGCTGTAGGTGGCGGCGCTAATGGCCCCGGCTGCGTTCAGGCCGGGAGCCCCGGGCGGGCCCGGCAGGCCTTGGCGGCCCGGCTCACCCTTCTCGCCCGGGGGCCCCACGGGGCCCGGCGGCCCGGGCTCACCCGGGGGCCCGCGCGGACCCGCCTTCCCCGGCCGGCCGGCCTCGCCTTTGGGGCCCTGGATGAAGGTGGGCAGGGACTGCATGAGGCCGCGGTCCGGCGTGGCGGCCGTGCTGGGCGCCCTGGTGCCCCCGTAGGGGTCGCAGACCATGCGGCAGGTGCCCAGCATCTCGTAGTGCGCCGACGTGCCGGCCGAGCTCACCAGCACCGGGATGAGGATGACCAGCAGTAGCACCATCACCACCCCCAGCGCCCCGGCGGCGATCAGGCGCCTCCTGCTGCCCACCAGCCGGCTCAGCGCGGGCCGATCCTCTTGTCTGCTTTTGGACAAAATTTTGAAGGTTGGGCGGGGACCTCCTCAGAGCCGAAAACAACCCCCTGCGAACCCCAACTCCCCTGGGCGGGCGCGCGCCGACCGCTGCTGCCCGCTCTGGCTCCCCCCGCTGCGGCTGCGGCTGGGGAGGGAGGTCGGGCGCCGAGCGACTTGAGCTGAAGTCCCGAGCCGGGGTGGGGGCGGGGGAGGGTGCGCAGGGCGCCCTGTCGCCTCCCGCGGGCCCCTTCGCACCTGTGGCTGTCCCCGGCGCGGCCACCCGGAGGGCAGAGCCGGCCGCCTCTGCCGCCGCCGCTCGCGCTCGCCGGAGCCGCTCACACTTTTATGCCGCCGCCGCCCGCGATCGACTTTTCCGTTTTTGCAGACTGCGCCAGTTCGCACCAACTTTCCGTCTGAAGTTGCCTTTTTCTGCCTCCTCCTCTTCTTTCGCTCGCTCACTTCGCCCGTCCGCAGCCGGGGGCTGTGCGCGCTCCTGGGGGTGTGTTTTTTCTTCCTCCTTTGCAACCACCACAACTCTAATAGAGGCGCACCCCAAAGCCCCAGAGCCCGGGGCGCGGCGGCGGGCACGGCCGGCTCGGCGAGGCTGGGGCTGGAGCGGAGGAGCTGGCAAGCCGCGGAGAGCGCCTCGCGGCTGGGAGCGCAGCGACGGAGACTGAGCGCAGAATTCTGCCCGGGTACCACCTGCCAGGAGGAGAGGAGGCTGACAAACGCGCGCCGGAGCAATTTATAGGCACCCAAGGCACAGAGGAAGGGGAGCCGCTTGGCATGTCACTGCAGCATCTGCTCTGCTCATCCCACTCAGAGAGAGTTTGGCATTACTCTGACAATGTGGGATTTTTTTTTTTTTTTTTTGCCTCTCTTTTCCCCCTCTCAGGCACATGGATCAACAGTGAGGTTCTGAATACTCCCTTGCCGAACCAGGCTATGGCAGCGCTCTCGCTGGACATACCTGGCGGAGGGAGACAGCTGCGCGACAGTCTGCAGGACTCGAGGGTCACACCTGAGTCCCGCAGGTCCCCACTGCCTGCAGCCTCAGTTGTACGGATGGGTGAAGGTTGACAATATTTCTTTGCTGGCTCACACATAATCAGGGCTTCAGGTGTTTTTCAAAATGCCACAATGAACCACACAAGGAGGGCCCTTTAGAATGTTCCAGACGGTACATGTGATTTTTTTTTAACCTTATGGTCTTCCTTCCCGGCCTTCTAAATGAAATAAGCTGTTAACCTGAGAACAGTAAGGTGTGCTGAAAGACCAAAGGACGTTTCTCAACGATTTTAAATGGGCATGCCCACATAAGGGTGGGAGGGGTGGTTCCTTGGTTCTTTGTACAAAGGCTGCACCATGGTGAATGCATACATGGGTACTTTACTCACAGGCTTGCAATTCCAGCAACCTTTCAGGAGATAGAGCCATGATAGCGACCTGAAGTTGCACTTACTTAAAGGTGCAACAGCATGAGAAATCACGTGTCAACATGCCATCGAAAGTCTTACGATCAAGCAAGTGGTGTTTACACCAGGTCTTTTCCTAATATATGGAAAGAATTCTATACGCTCCCCAGATTTCCCAAATGTTCCTGGGGCGGGGGGTTAGGGAAACTATGAGAAAGAAGAGCCCCCATCCCCAGTAGATCAGCTAAAGAAGGAACAGCCTAGATTTATAATCTTAATAGGACAACCCCTCCCCCCAGATAGATATTGGGTAAGCTATCGCACCAACAGATACAGAAGACACACAAAAACGACGTTAAATAAATAAGTGGAATTGATTCCTAAATCATATTTCTGCATTCAGGAGCAATGGATGTCAATCAAACATGGGTGACATTTGCTTGTCAATACAGGGATGATGGCTGGGAATATGGTGACTTATTACATCAGTGCGAGAATCTGAAATGAGAGGCAGGAGCAAATAAGACTATAGCCAGCAAACAGTAACACTCTCCGGGCTGATCAGCAGCCTGTGATCTTGTCTGCAGGCTCTATGGCACGGACAACCCCTCCCCCACTCCCCCAGTTCAGTTCCTTCCCTGTTTCCAAATGGAATAAGGTCAAATGAGAAGACAGAAGGAAACAAAGATTCATCGATTCTTTTTAAGAGAAATGTCAGGAACGCCTTTAGTTCTTGACCTAGAGACTCAACAAGCCGTGTGCTGTGTGGCTCAGCCAGGTGGGGCCTCCACATTCTCTCTATCCACCTGGCTGCTGACACCGCTGCAGCTCCTGGTACTTGAAAACAGGCTTCCCACTTCCCAAACCTTTAACTTTTACTGTAAGGTAGTGGTTTCTGGTAATGTGCATCTATTTCTCGGGCATAATCACACATAGACTTTTGTAATATTTTTGTTCACACGCACTACCTTATTTTTATCTTTTAAGGCAGCAAACACATAGTTAACTTCTCTCCTGATGATGATGACATCTGCTTCCTCCCCTGCATCACCTCTGGATTGCTTCTCAAAAGTCACCTTTGTTACCATAACGTGGTAAGGTTTGTTGACAGCCATGCAGGTTGGTCTACTAATGAAATAAACTGTTCTCTGATAGACCAAATTATCAAAATTCACAAAGCCTCTTTATGGCTAAGGAGAGTTCAGTAACGGATACAAAGGGAGATTTTTAAAAGGTAGGGATGTATAAATAAATTCTTATCAAAGCATCAAGATACAGGAAGTTTTCCCACTGGAGAGTGCTCTTCTTACAGAGGGACAAACCAGGGACAGCATGAAACCTTAGAGTTGACAGGAGCCCTAAAGAGCTGGTGTCTCCCCTGCTCATGTCAGCAGTGAACCTGAGACGCAGGTCTTTGAGGGGAATCGGAGCCATCCAACGAGCTGCCTGTGACACTGCCCTCTGTGCCATACTGGCACCTAGCCCGGGACTGACCATACCGGTCCTTAGAGTTGAGGTTTTCCTTTGTTTCACTCTCTGATGCCAAAGCAAACTTGATTTTGCAAGTGAGTGATCTTAGGTTTTAAAGCCCTGCTGAGATTTGGAAAGGGCTCAGTATTCATCCCTTCTGATGAAGCCATCTTCTTCCCGGCCACAGGCTCACTCTAGACTTTCTATCAAGTACACAGTTTGGCTTTTCGGTGAAGTAACATTAAATGATTGGTTTCCATCCCCTCCTGTAGAAATGTCCCACTATGCAATGTGGGGGAAACTTTCTGTCCCCTCCCACCCCCACAAGATTTTCAGGGATGACTTGGTAGCAGATGAACTTATGGCTGATTGCTGCCACTTTTCACTGCTTGAATTTCCCAGAAGGTTCTCTGGAAAGTTACTCACGCTTCAGCTCTTGTTCTGACAGTTTGAATCAACCATCTGATATGGCATATTACTCATCATCCTTATATGTATATAATAATAGAAAATGTGTCAATTTAAAAAATATTTGATGTTCTTCAGTGCTCATCAGAGAACCAAGTTTTCTTTCATATTTGATATTAGTCTTGGAAGCGGGGCCTGAAATCTCATTTTCACAGCGTCTCCTAACCATTTTTTCAAATAAGAAATACACACACACACACACACACAAGAAACATCAGAGTCTGTATTCCTATTTCTTCTGCATCTGGGCCCCCTTCGGATGACAAAGTCTAATCCATTAGAAACCCAGGATTAGGACTGGGTGGTGACAATGACAGTCACATGTTGGCATCCTCCCCCATCCTTTCTGTCCCTTTCCGAGAGCTGAGAAGATCCTAAGCACATGACGCCCACACAGTCGTGCATGGCTATCCATTAATCTTTATTGAGTACCCTCTGAAAGCTTAGCCCTACGTCAGGCTCTCACCAGGCAAACAAATATTTAGTCATGAGAATGATTTCCAGATCCAGCAGCACTTAAACAGAAATAGCATTTCTTATGAAAAAAAAAAAAATAAAACACACAAACCAACAAACCCAAGAGCTATTTAAAAGAAGCAGACATTAAAAATATAAAAAAATTGATCCTGCAATTCCATTACTAGGTATCTACCCAGAAGAACAAAAATCGTTTTCCAACAAACACATGTGTACCAGAATGTTGACTGCAGCCCGATTCATAATTGCCAGGTCGTAGAAGTGACCCAAATGCCCGCCAACCCATGAATGGATTAACAAACTGTGGTATATGTATACCATGGAATACTACTCAGCCATAAAAGAAGATAGAGACTTTTTACGTCACTTATGTTGCCCTGGATGGAGCTGAAATACATCCTTCTTAGTAAAGTATCTCAGAATGGGGGGAAAAGTATCCAATGTACTCAATATTATTATGAAATCAATATAAAAAGGCATTCTCTTATGAATGATAACACACAAATATAGTTTAACAAAGGGGGAGGGGGGAAGGAGGGACGGGAAGCGAATGGTGTTTGGTAGGAGGAGGGAGGGCATTTGAAGGGATCTAACTAAGATGCACAATGCAAGGGTACATTTCTAAACAACTAGGAGTAAACCATAAATGCCTTACCACAAAAAATAAGTGAGTGAGATGATGTGTATATCAATTTGATTTAAGCATTCTATATTGTATATAAAATCATCACATCATACCCCGTAAATGTATACAGTTATGATTTGACAAAAAAAATTTAAAAATATCAAAAATGGGACCAGATCAGCTATATACCTCTAAAATTTGGGGATCTCCAAATTGTATTGTATTTTAGAACATATACTCCATTGAGTGAAGAATTGCAGATTTCTAACCATAAAGGGTCTGTCTGGAGTCACACAGGGAAGCAGTTTGCCCTTATGGGTTTGAATCCGATGGGTCATTAGTTTGAGTTCTGCCTTCCTCATTTTACTAGTTGCGAAAGTTACTTAATCTCCTGGAGGCCCAATTTTTTTTTTCTGTAAAATTAAAATAACACTAATACCTAAATTATAGGGTTGTTGTGAAAATTAAGTGTCTTAATATATGTGATTTTTTTTCTTTTTGAGACAAAATCCCACTATGTTGCCCTCTGTAGAGTGCTCTCACATCACAGCTCACAGCAACCTCCAACTCTTGGGCTTAAGCGATTCTCTTGCCTCAGCCTCCCAAGTAGCTGGGACTACTGGTGCCCGCTATAATACCTGGCTATTTTTCTGTTGCAGTTGTCATTGTTGTTCAGCTGGCCCAGGCTGGGTTCAAACCCACCAGCCTTGGTGTATGTGGCCAGGTACCATATTTTATTTTATTTTTTTTAGATGGAGTCTCACTCTGGCACCTTAAGTAGAGTGCCTTGGCATCATAGCTCACAGCAATACCAAGCTCTTGAGCTCAAGTAATTGTCTTCCCTCAGTTTTTCTATTTTTAGTAGAGAGGGAGTCTCACAATTGCTTAGACTGGTCTCTGAACTCCTGAGCTCAAGCAATCCACCTGCCTCGGCCTCTCAGAGTTCTAGGATTATAAGTGTGAGCCATCATGCCCAGCCTAATACATGTAATTACAACGGTAACTGACTCATCATAAGAGCAGGATAAATGCCAACTTTTGTCTGAGTATATTGTAGGACTAGTGAGTGGTCTATGTGTCTATGAATTGGATGCTAGAACATAAGGCTTAGTAAAGAAGCTAAGGGCAAAGGGCCAGACTGCAGACAAATGGCCTAAAATGGACTCAGACAAAACTAGAAAGAACACAAAAGTTCTCCAGGAGCGATGACTCTGTGTATTCTTCTAGAATATAAAATGAAGCAAGATAAAACTCAAAACCAGGGTCACTTTATTCTTCTCCAAAGTAAGAAAATGTTTTAGATCAAGGTCGTTTGAATTCATTGTAATGAGGTCAGATTCTCAGACTTAGGACCTACTAGGATGCATTAAAATGAGGTCTTTGTCCTCTAGAAAGTCCCCAAGTCAACACGTTGCAAGAGTATTTAAACATTATCGAGTAGTTATTTGAGACCTGGGTGAAAACACCAGAGAGGGCTGCTCTGTGTATCGGCAGGACGACCACTGTGGAGGTGACATAGGGCAATTCCCATCACAAAAGTGGGGAATTGTCAAGGTAAGACTCTCCATGGAAGACACATGGACAGCTAGCTTGGCCGGCCTGTTCTCAGGCATCATGGATTCCAGCAAATCGAAATGGTAAGCAGCACATTGCAGAAGACTCAGCTACAATGTTTGACTTCCAATTGGTCTAAAATTCCGAGTATATCAATCAACAAAAAGATAAAATCTCAAGGATGGATATAATTTATTGATATAATGTTTTATACCTGCCATGGGTAGAAAGTTCAATCCTTGCAACCTTCCTTAATGTAGAATTAAAGGGAACGTTAACCAAGAATGAGATCCCAGAGCTTAGCGAGTCCTAAACTGAGGTCGTGACAGCGCCATCATAGGAAGATGGGTGAATTCAAAAAACTGAAAACAGCTGAACTTTCAAGGAGAAGATAAATCTATCACCAGAACTCATCTGAGAAACTGTCAACTGGGCAACCAGCGATGGGAATCCTGATAGTCTTAAGGTACAGTTTTCTTTTAAAAACCTACAGCATCAAGCAGTTTTTTTTTTGTTTGTTTGTTTATTTTTGAGACAGAGTCTCACTATGTCACCATTGGTAGAGTGCCATGGCGTCACAGTTCACAGCAACCACCAACTCTTGGGCTTAAGCGATTCTCTCACCTCAGCCTCCCAAGTAGCAGGAACTACAGGTGCCTGCCACAATGCCCAGCTATTTTTTTGTTGTTGTTGTAGCTGTCATTGTTTGGCAGGCCCAGGCTGGATTTGAACCCACCAACCCTGGTGTATGTGGCTGGCACCCTAGCCACTGAGCTATAGGCACTGGGCCAGGCCTAGAACCAAGCATTTTGAAAGGAGAGTTTGCAAAAACCCTCTAACGTAGCTAGACCTTGCCAAAGAGCAGCTGATATTCTAGAATGTGTCTAGAGTAATTAGGTGGAGAAGGCTTGAATATCAAGTGCAAGTGTACTCAGCCCTACTCCTATGTGAGTGTAACCCCAGTGCAACTCCCCTTCAAATATGAACAGCATGTCCAGTGAATAAATGCCTTGCCCCTTGGGTACCTGAATGCAAACAGACATATTTTCTTTTTCCTAAGGCAGGCAATACCAGGAATACTAAACTCTGGGAAAGTAGATATAATTTGAAACCATAATCCTAAGAATAGGATCAATGTAAAGGTATTTTAGGTTTGTAATAACCTGCAGGGGCTAGGGTTGGGAGATGATCAAAGTCACTCATTGTAAATAGCTATATGTTTCATAGAATCAATTATACCCCTCATTTCTTTTACTCTTAAGGATTTGTTTTTGTGGGTGGGTAGAAGGTCCCAATGACCAGATGATGAGAAACCAGGTCCTGACTATCCACAATGGTTTCTTCTGTTGAGAGCCCCAGAACGCAATTTTGCCACACCCAGTACAAATAATCATTTCTTCTGCCGTGACAAACAACTGTGCTTGGTCCTCTGCCCACATCCTCCAGGGCTGAGGGTAGTGCCCACCCTCAGTGGGTCTTTTTCAAAAAGGTCCTTGAATAGAAGAGAGGAAGAAAAAAATTAAGAGCCCATTTAAAGGAATTTTAGGATAAGTGTGGTTCTCAGGAAATCATGCCCTGGGGCTAAGCATTATCTACTTTTCCTTCCAGAATGTCCCAACAGGCTGACAAGGCCCTCATCTCGTGTCTGACTGCACCGATTAGAATGAATTCTCTGGATAAATCAGTTCTATTATCGTCTCATTAGTGTGTTCTATTTAATTTGGTTTAATTTAATTTAAACCATGCAGGAAGAGCACTGGACTTCTCTGTCCATGTCCTCTCCTCCAGTCTGGCCCATCTTCAGTCTTACACTAGGCCTTTGCGGTCAGCTCCCGTCAGCAGGGGCAGCGGCCACTCTGCTCACAGATTCCTCACTGCCCATGTGGTCAGATCGCCAGGCCCTCCACGATGGGCACAAAGCCTCTTTACCTTCCCAGCTTTGATTTTTCACAGCTGGCCTTCTTGTTCCATCTACTCTCCAGTCACCAGTGAATCGTGCCTGAAATGGCCTTGTCATTTCCCACCTTTTTCTAGCCTTTCCCTCCACTCTTTCGACCCACCTCCTCCTGGTCCTGTCCCTGTTTCAACATCCTACTTTAAAAGCCACCTCTTTGGCCGGGCACTGTAGCTCACGCCTGTAATCCCAGCACTCTGGGAAGCAAAGGTGGGTGGATTGCTTGAACTCAGGAGTTGGAAACCAGCATAAGCAAGAATGAGACCCTTGTCTCTACTAAAACGAGAAAAATGAGCCGGGCATTGTGGTAGGCACCTGTCATCCCAGCTACTTGGGAGGCTGAGGCCGGAGGATCACTTGGACCCAGAAGTTTGAGGTTGCTTGGGATAGGCTGATGCACTCTAGCCTGGGCAACAGAGTGAGACTCCGTCTCAATCATAAATAAATAAATAGAAAGCCACCTCCTTCTTCTGTCTCTCCTCCCTGCACCCCTCACCCTACTGGTGAGTTCTTTCTTCTCTGCACTCCCAGTGCGGTTGTGTTTCTCCTCTTACACCACTTGCCTCATTCCACCTTGTTACAGGCCCTTCTTGTCTTTTCCCCTGTGATTGAGAGAAATACCAGGTCTTTTTAGGGGCTTAATACAAATTTGTTGACTTGCGTGGCTGATTTGGGAATAAACAGCACAGTTCTCCAAAGATAAGTCTCTCTGCAGACTTCGCACATCTGAATGTAGTAAACAAGCCTGGACTGGACATTGGACATTTCTAAGATTCGACTTCCCTAAAAGACTGGAAATTCTTTCAGCTCTGCCCCAAGAAAGCTTAGACTGGGAGGAGTATCCATTCCTATATAAGAAGTAAAGATAAGAATGGAGAGAGAACTCGGACAAGAGATGGGAGCTCGAAATGTCAGACTGACAGGTGCAGGGAGTGGATGCTTGAAGATCCGTTGGCATTTAGGAATAAGAGTTTAAAAATAGGATCTGATTTGTTTAACCATTGCGTTTTCAAAATGTCTTATACCACGTGTAAGGTCAGAGCCAGAATTCCACTGTAGTCACTGAAGGGGAACATGAATTCCTCCGGGATTTCTGCCTGAGAGGCGGCCATATAAACAATCGAAACTATAGGAGATTCCTAGTGATTCTCCTGTGGGGCTCTTTACAGCCTTTCTTTAAGATTTGTGGAAGGGTATTTTTGTTTTTTCTGTTTTTTTTAATAGATAAGATCTCCCTCTTGTTCAGGGTGGTCTCAAACTCCTGAGCTCAAACAATCCACCTACCTCCCAGAGTGCTGGGATTACAGGTGTGAGCCACTGCACCCGTTCAGTATTTTTGTCTATATCCTATGTGTTGTCAAGAAATGAGACGGTATATTTCTTCTACAATATAGAATGATCCTATGAATTCTATCACCTCCTTTCAAAAAGTATTTGAAGTTTCTGGCAAGAAAATAAAAAGACACATTATCTAAAATGGTTGTTTTAAAACAAAAATAAGAGAACTACAGTTAAGCAGCCAAAAGAAGGGTCAGGGAGAAAGGAGGAAGAGTTGCACCAGAAATGCTATGTCAAGGATGATGATAGCTGCTATGTACAAAATAAAAATATTTTCTGAGTTCCCCAATAGCCAAGGCAAAAAGGGAAACACCATGATTTATTAAAAGAAACAGTTATGATTTATTAAAAGAAATATTTCAGTGATTTATTAAAAGAAACATTTCAGTTTTTCAGTCTAAAGGGGATTTTTCCTACTCCAAAATTCTAAGATGAATTTTTAAAGTGAGGGGCATGAAATAATACCAAGAGTGATCGTCAAAGGTAGCTTTATGGGCACTGAAGAAATGCATTGCAATGAGGAACTAAACCAGCCTGAGCCTTACTCCACTTGTCGGTTCCTAATGTATCTTGAAATTCATTCAGAGAAAGCTGGCATGCTGAATAACAGACAAATATTACCCCCAGAAAGCACAATTAGCAAGAACAGAATGGATGGGATAGATGAAAGAACAGAACAGTGAAGTGTAAACCAGAAGGGGTGACAACTCATTTTCAAATAAAAAGCTAAAGTGCAATCCATGCTATCACTGGAGTGATGAAGCTGAGCTAGAACAAATGCAAACAAACGCCACATTTGTTTCTTTTCAGTTTGTAATTTGAAAAGATCAGTCAAATGTGACTAGCTACAGAAAAAAAGAAAAAGTTAAACCATTTGGCAGATTTGTTCCCAAGTCATGACTACAATATTTTGACCCGGGAAATACTACAGATACAGAAGTGTTACTACTTGTATTATAAAAACACAACCTTGAGTACGGAGGAAGTTAACGCACACTGAAAACTCTGATTCTGAAAGTAGAAAACGATGGCATCGCTGTTTGATAACGATATTCATAACCCCTGGGAACTACACAGATATAAAAAAATTAACAACTGTATGCACCCCTTTGAATTTGCAAGCACTGATCTACTTACTGCAAATATAAAAGTCACTTTCCCCCTCACATTTAATTTGTCACTTATAATTAGAATATTTATTTCAATGCCTATAGTAAATCATTGCCTAATTACTCAAAATCTCCAAAATATAGACAAGTATATGCAAGGTATAGGCGTCACAGTACTCTGGAGACAGCCAAGGAATTTTCTGAAGATTTTTGAGGATGCGGCACACTTGAGTCTAGGGTTTAAATCTCATCATGGTCAGAGATTTTGAAGCACTGGGAGCATCTCTCAGGAATTGGAATCTCTTTGAAATGACAGTTAGACTGTCAGAACCATAGGGAGGAATGAGAGGAACAGGGAAGATTTACCTGTTCCTGTGACCACCTCAAAATCTGTTGTTATCCTGATTTCAGGTCCTGGTGGTGTGAACTTGGTCTTCATAGTCATCAGAAACTCGATGGAGGTGCACTATGAGAAGACAGCTGGGAGGGGGAAAATGCAAAGTAAAACCCCCACTGTTTCATTGGCTAGGAGATTCATGTTTGCTGTCATCCTTTTTATATCCCCCTCCCTTTGTTTCCTGATTACTAATTTTAGAATTGTTAGTGATTTAATTTTTTAACCATAAATGCGATCATTTTAATTATTCACTTGGGTAACATTTTTTAATTTAAAGTAGGAGAGAGTTTAATCTAGACCGAGTTCTCCAAAATGAAGTGGCCTCTTTGTGGCAGAGAACATATTTTAAAGGGATTTGCAGTCTTTGTGTGGAATTCCACTGCAATTCTGGAGCTCGGGATTAGGGCGGGATTGAGGTATATATACATGGACTTAAATAAAATGTACAAGATTAAAAGTTGATAAACCCTTTTTGGATGAACTATTCATGAAAGAGGAAAATGGCAGGATTGTTCTTGGTAATATAAAATTTGGGGCTGTGGGAAGATATCGCCATAGCTGGTCCTGGCAGTAAAATATCATTAAAGTAAATGGGATACTTGGAAGGGAAGACCTTAGGTTTGAGGGCTGTTTGTTTTGTTTAGTTTTTCATAATGATGCAGCAGCAAAGTGACAAAAGTATTTATGAAGGTTGTTAAAGTGAAAAGCAAAGAATCCAGTGAGGTCAGCTTCCTTGCCGTTCTCAAATTGTTGGGCCTAGGATAGAACAAGTTTGTATTAAGGGGTTAGATATATTTGTAACAAAACATATCTTACTCCCTTTTACAGCTCCCAGAGCATCTCTTACCAGCACCTGAACACCGAATCAGTCTTCAGTAATTGTTTTCCAAATGAGTCAAGAGAAACAGCATGTTTGTGGCTAAAAGTAAAGATAGAATATACAACTCTCACGGTCTCTCTATCAACTGTAAAGAGATACCTTTATCCAGAACGCCGTACCCCTGCTGAGCGTGGCCCTTTTCTCAATGACTCTTAATCTCTAAGATTATTGGAAAGAAAAAAGGATGGGTAGCCAGCAGCCATTTTTATCCTTGAGCCCCCCCTCCCCCCTCCCCCCCCCCCCGTGCTACCTTTTACCAGCCACATTGGCTGAGTAGACTCTATCTAGGCTGACTGGATTCTCTCTCCTAACTTGGAACAAAAAGACACGGAAACTGAGGAGCACCGGCAGCTCCAGAGAGGACAGGTCACAAAGGCCTTCTGCTGGAGTCCTTGGAGCTGCCTGTGGTTCTTTTAACTGTCCCTTTGAACTTGTTGGATAGTATGTATCTCCCAGTAAGGCCCATCACTACCTTCCTACACCACCTTTTTTTTTCTAATATTTTACTTTGAGTGGGCTTATTGGTCATTTACAACTAGGAGAACCTTAATAAATGCAGCCATGGTAGGGCTTTAAGTGGGGGAGGGTTCCCTTTTTCTATACCAGCACTATCCCTTAGAACTTCCTATGACGTTGGAAGTGTTCTGCATATGTGCTATCCAGGAAGGTGGCCACTCGTCAGAGACGGCTATCGAGCACTTAAAAATGTAGCTAGTGCAATAGAGAATTCCAATTTTCCATTTGATTTCATTTAAGTGGAATTTAAATAGCCATAAGTGACTAGTGGCTCTGTATTAGACGATAGGGCATAATGTGACAAGAATTCTTTCTCTCTGCTGAAGGACAGAACAAGAGAAAATGGATTTAAATTGAAGTAAGGAGGCCGTGCGTTGTCTGTGACTCAGGAAAAGAAGATCAAGAAAGCTTCCTGGAAAGCCCCTGGCAGGCTCACCGGTGGTGATCAGAAGAGAATGGGTACATTCACTTGCTACAGGTGTCATGGACCAAGTGACTTAGCAACAGAAGTTGATTTCCTCACAGTTCTGGGGACTACAAGTCTGAGGTTAAAGTATCAACAGGTTGGTTTCTTTAAGACTCCTCTCCTTGGTCTATACATGACGATGTCTGTCTTCTCTCTGTGTCTTCCTGTGGTTTTCCACCTGTCCGTGGTTGTGTCCTAATCTATTCTTAGAAGAACATCCATGGGCTGGGCGCCTGTAGCACAGTGGTTATGGCACAGCCACATACACCGAGGCTGGCGGGTTCAAACTCAGCCCCAGCCAGCTAAACAACAACAATTGCAACCAAAAATAGCCAGGCGTTGTGGCGGGTGCCTGTAGTTCCAGCTACTTGGGAGGCTGAGGCAAGAGAATTGCTTAAGCCCAAGAGATGGAGGTTGCTGTGAACTGTGATGCCACAGGACTCTACTCAAGGCAACATAATGACACTCTGTCTCAAAAAAAAAAAAAAAGGGGGGGGGGCTCTGCACCTGTGGCTCAACGGGCTAAGGAGTCAGCCACGTACACCTGAGCTGGTGAGTTCAAATCCAGCCTGGGCTCACCGAACAACAATGACAGCTGCAACCAAAAAAATGGCAGAGTGTTGTGGTGGGCACCTGTAGTCCCAGCTACTTGGGAGGCGGAGGCAGGAGACTCACTTGAGCCCAGGAATTGGGGGTTGCTATGAGCTGTGATGCCACAGCCCTCTATCCAGGGTGACAGCTTGAGGTTCTGTCTAAATAAATAAATAAATAAATAAATAAATAAGCTTTAAAAAAAAAAAGAAGAAGAAGGACACCTATCACCTAATTTCACTTTCATTACTAGATAAACACTGTAAAACACCATACAGGAAAAGAAAGGGGGCTCATAGGATTTTGATCAGACTCGTGGAGCACTATTTTACACAGCATGATTAGAGAAGACATTTCTAAGGAAGTAAAATGTGAATAAAACTTTTCTTTTGAATCAGTGCCTTCAGCTCTGGGGCCCTTGAAGTCATTCTAGGTGGGGCAACATACACAAAGCTGTGCCCTTGGAAATGGGAAGTGTGGGGGTGGATCTGGAGAACTCAGAGGAGGTTTTCTTTTCTAGTAGCAATAGAAATTAAAGACACACTATAATTGGTGAAAAGTTAGGATTTGGGGGGTTATCTTGAGACAGCTGGGCAGAGAGTCCACTTTCAAGTTTTCTGGAAATGGGAGTAACAAGGAACATGGTCTCTTGGGAAGAAGAATCTAAACTTGACATGTGGAATGAAGAAGTGGGATAAACTAGAGGCCAGGAGACTATGCAGGAAACTATTAGGATGCCCCAGGTATGTGGCCGTAAACATCTGCTTCAGATAGCAAACGGAGGAAGAAAAATACAGAAGTGGACATAACGTCAAAGGAAGAATTGACTGAGTCACGGTCGGCATTCAGGTCTCTTAGTTACACGAGCTAAGTCACACTCATTAAACTCCCTGGAAATGGTAACCTGGAGTAAAGCTATTCTGGCATCTGCCCTTCTGCTGCTGCTGCAATTAAAATGCGTGAGAGGCAGCCAGCGTTGAATTGGAAACGCTAAGCAGACCTCCAGTCTCAGGGGACAGCAAGTTCCTGACCACGCCAGTGATCGGAATTCCCATCATTCCTTTGTCTCTTAGGCATTTGTCCTCCTTTCTCCCCAAAGTCATATGATGAAGCTCTAGACACCAGTTACCTCTGAATGCAACTGTTTCTGGAGACAGGGCTTTGAAGAGGTGATAAAACTAAAATGAGGTCATTCAGGATAAATTCTAATCTGGGACGACTGAGGTTCATATGAGAAGACTAGGCCACAGACACGTGCATGGAAGGACAGCGTAAAGACACAAGTAGAAGACGGCCACCTACACGCCACGAAAAGAGGCCTGGAACAGCTCCTTCGTTCACGGCTCTCAGGAGAACACAACCCCACCGTCACCTTGGACTTGGACTTCCAGTCTCTGGATCTGTCAGAAAACTCATTTCTGTTGTTTAAACCACCTAATCCACGGACTTGGCTATGGTAGCCCTGAGCCAAAGAGTACAGCTGTGTCTACCACTAACTTTTGTGTCTGTCTCTCTTTATAGGAAAGTAAGCTTCTGAAGGCAGAAACACCGTTTTGTTGCCTGCTATATCTCCATGTTGGGAGCAGTGCTTAGCACGCAATGGGTGTGCATTTGAAACACCGTCAGGATGCCTGGCTCACTCCTCTCTGCAGCATTCTGAGGTTTGGTAAAGGAAGCTTACTTGTCTGCACAGAAAGAAATTGACATTCCCCAACCTAGCCCGAGTTGGTAGCAGAAGTAATACGTGGGCCTCTGTTAGCTGTGTCTGCCTTCTGAATGGGTTTAAACTTGGGCAAAGAGAAGGCATGCTAGTTTTTAGTATTCTTGCTCCTTAACACCCTGGGGTATCTTGCAAATGTTAGGTACCCAGTGGAAGTTTTATTAAATAAGGTCCCATTTACATGTTTCCTGATAATTTCATACATGCAAAATCTCATTCCCCACTAGAGCCACAGCTTCTACGGGGGAGGGATTGATGCTAATGCCTGAAATTCCGCCCTCTTTCAGGAGCGGCTCAGGAATCTTTAACAAATGAATGACCCATGCACCTAGTCTTCAGCTTGGGGATGATTGATCCAGCTTCCAACAACACCCTTTCCTAAGGATCATCCCACGTCCCCAGCCCTACATCTCTCTTCCACCATGTAGAAAGTGGAGGGGTAGAAGTAGGGTGTGGCACCCTGAGTCTCAGCCCTCCCTCCTCGTGGCCATACAGACTGCACCACACATGGACACTGTCCTATGAAGATGACAGTGTCCAGGAACTTGGATTGAGACCAAGAGACTCAGGACAGCCTCTTCTGGCTGGAAGACTTCTATTTGGTATATTCAGGGAATAGAAGGAGGGCCGGAGGAAGGAAGACAGTCCACAGAGGAGGGACTCTTCAGCCAGGCAGAAGGACCCTGAGGGCTGTCCAGCAGCTGCCCGAGTCAATGTCCATTGCCGCCTTTCCTTTCCACTTGACATTCCTGAATCCTGCCGTCAATTCTGCTTCCTTGCTTAAATTGGTTCAAGTTCATGTCTGTTTGCAAAAAGAAACAAAACCCAAAACAAAACCATGAACTCGCTCACCCCTGTGATAGATTTTTTGAGGAATCAGAGTGATTTCCTTCAGAAAACGAGGCACAGAAGCCCTTCCCTCCTTCTCTGCCTCTCAAATCACCTATTAAAGCCCATTTACTTCGAGGTAATGTCGGCGCTGTTCCCATGAATCAGCTAACGCACAGCGCTGGGCGGCATTTCTCTGCAATTCTTTCCAAACAGAAGGTAGTACACCTGTGCTCCAAAATCTACCAGGAACACTCAGTGTTTTTAAATCTATCTCTTTCTAAATTGCTTCATAAATTCTCACTGTTCTCCCGATCACCTTTCCCAACTAGACCAGCTGAGATCAACTCAGGTGGTCACACTCACAGTTCCAAGTTGTTAAATGGGAAATGCTAAACAAAGATCTTTATGGGAAGAAGGGGATTCTTTTTTATCCCTTTGTGTTTACAGCAACACTGTTCAGGAGGTAAAAAAAAAAAAAATCCAAATTGCACTGAAAGGACGAGATTGTTGGGCTGGTCTTCAAGGGCGCCCACCCGTCTTCATTAGTATCTTATTGATAAGCAGTTAGGAGGCAGATGTGGGGCACCCGATCAGATGGCGGCTTAGACCAGGGAGGTCTCAGCGGAGACGGTGAGGTGCACACAGTCAGGGAGGGGCCCCCAGCAGGACAAGAACGGGGGCCTGAAAAGGAAGACATAGATCATAGAGATGGAAGTAAAACGGGCAACGAGAAATGCCATGAAAGAAATCAAAAGCGGGAAACTGACTCGTTACCCTCTCTGAAAACTGATAGGGAAACTGGAAAATCTGAGGAAAAGAAAAAGATTCCAGAGGGTGAAGGGAACAACTCGTGTGAGGTCCTCCCAGCTCCAATGAGCCCGGAGGGCTCTAGAAACAGAGGTCAGGTCGCGCAGAGCAAAGCCACAGGGACCTGGGGTCACAGATGAGGGAAGGGGACAACTCCCCAAGGTCCTTGGAAGCTCTGGTGCAGGAGTCCTTCTGTTCATATACTATTTATACTTTTTTTTTTTTTTTTTGAGACAGGGTCTCTGTTGCCCTGACTAGGGTGCAATGACATTATCATAGCTCATGGCAATTTCCAACTGGTGGGTTCCAGTGATCCCCCGGCCTCAGCCTCCCAAGTAGTTGGAACTATAGTCACATGCCACCGCGACTGGCTGCTTTTTCAGTTTTTTTGCAGAGACGGGGGTCTCATTCTTGCTCAGGGTGGTCTCGAACTCCTGGCCTCAAGTGATCCATCTCAGCCTCCCAGAGTGCTGGGATTTCACGCAGAGCCCACTGCACCTGGCCCAAGCTGCCCTTTAAAAAAATGAATAGACTATTTTTAAGAGAAGTTTTAGCTTTACAGACAAATGGAGCAGGAAGTCCAGAGTTCCCAGGCTCTTCCTCCCACTCCCCTCAGTTTTCCCTATTATTATCCTTTCCATATTAATTGGGACATGTGTTACAGTTGGGGACACAATGCTGACACATTAATAACAGGCTCAAGTCTACAGTTCACACAATGGTTCATTCTGTCACGGAGGAGGTCTTAGACATGGGGAGGAGCCTGACATGGTCTGGTTTACAATTTTCGGAGACCCAGGTTCACAAAGCCTTTGGTCAGTTATGTTATACTTCCCTCCTCCCCCCTACCCCCAATACATATACTGCAATCCTAATCCCCAGTACCTCAGAATATAAGTGTCTTCATTTGGAAATACAGTCGTTGCAGATGGCATTAGTTAAGATGAGGTCATATTGGAGCGGGATGGGACCCCAACCCCATAGGACTCATGTCCTTATATAAGGGGAAAACTTGAACACAGGTAGGCATGTACAGTGGCCACACCAGGTGACTGTCAAGGTGGCCATTCACAAGTCAAGGAGAACAGATCCATCCTTGTCCTCAGAAGAAAGCCGCCCTGCTTATACCTTGAATCTTGGACTTCCAGCCTTCAGAACTGTGAGAGAGTGAATTGCCGGATAAGCCACCCCATCTGTGATACTTTGTTATGGCCACTTTCTTACAGCAAACTCCTAAACCCTGTCATACAATGTTTAATTGTATCCAAACAAATATTTTTCCAACATTTAAAATCAGAAGCCCTCCTTTTACTATTGACTTTTGTTCCCCTGCTGAGCAGGATTTTGGAGGGCACTCTTTGGTCACCCTGGACACGAATAAACGTCAGCTCCATGTGGGAGGGAATTTGCTTTGATCACCAGAAATCCTGCCTGGCGTTCAATAAATACTGGTCAGGTAAATGAACTAAGCATGTGACTTTATACCACACCATAAACCCTACATATATCTCCTGCCCATGTTCTAATCCAGGGTTCCTTTTCAAGTCTTGGCAACACCCTTCCTCAGGTTAAAGGTCAGAATTACCTCCCAGCTTTCCTTTAAATTCTATGAAAAATTCATGAGAGATTTCAGCGAAAAGTCACCCTAATCTGTATCTGTCATAGGATTGGAAAATGTCACATGTTCCCTCATGTTTCCATTTCATCTAAACTTTATAATTCTATCTATTTAGATTCCTCCAAAGTTTGTTTTAAAACCACCTAAATAAAAGTCACAGCCACAGATAAACAGGTGTCAGGTTCTTTTCTCTCCATTCTCACTGGAGAAGCTCCAGGGTTCACCTGGTTCTCTAGGTGTGCAGGTACCAGGAAACTGTATTCTGGAGAAGTGGTTGGTCATCTGTACAGTGCTGGAAAGGCAGAAATGCTCTAATCCTAAAAGTCAAGTCTACAGAGTACCGAGAAACACTGAACGGGCTCGTCTTTGGTCTACAGTCTCAAAGCGCATTCATGAGATTTTCAGGAATCACAACAAAAGCTGCTCCAGGGATTAAGTTAGGCTATCTACGGTAGTCTTCACCTGTTGTACTAGGACTTTTGGGAAATAAGGACCAGAGTCTCGCCAGAGCAACTTCAGCAGAATGGCATGTAGTATAAACACACACACACACACACACACACGGGCAGGAACAAAAACCTTCAGGGGGTAAGGTGTCTGGAGACGGACTTGCTGCTGACTCCAATGTCTAGTCCACAGGTTCACTCTCCAGCCTCCCGTCTTGTTCCCCTGATTTTCTGGGTATTGATGCTCAGTTCTCTTCGAAGTTCTGCTTGATCATGCCTTTACCAATTCTCAGAATCAGGAAAGAACTGGTCATCTTTGTTCATTACCCGGGTGACCTTGGGTAGAATTCATTTCAGGTCATTGGACAGACCTATGGCCAGGCTGCCCAGAACTCTTCATGGGGCTTCCCGGGTTGTGTCCAGAGGCTCTGGGGCTGCCTAGGCCGCGTGTATACCACCGGTCCCGTCAGCATCCACCTTTGCAGAAGGGATAACTGAAGTGTCTGCGATCATCGTAGGCTCCTGGGATGCCTTGCTTTCCCATTCCGCTCACTGAATCTGTCACCACCCAAGTTCTGATTTAAAGCCAGTCAGGCCTGAAATGGCATAAGGGCTGGACACATAGTTAACACCTCTTTATTGATTGTTTATTGATGACCTCTTTATTGATTGTTTTCATATCTACTAACTTCAGTCTACTTTGCAAATTATATTTCATTTGCATGTAAGGTCAGAAATACAAAACTCAATCATGTTTGAAGACTTCAACTATTCAAATAATTTCAAATCTCAGAACTTCAAGCATGTGAAGGCAACATCCTCCTGATACAATTTTTAAACATATATCTTAACTTACAAACAAAACCTTGGTAGAAAATAGAAAATGTAGCAATAAACACATGGTTAAAACATTGTCAAGAAAACCATCTTTTAAGAAACTGGCAGTGAAACTGATATCTCTATTTCCCCTGCTACATAAATGAAGGCCCTGTATTGGCTCAGAAATTGGAGAAAAATGGAAAGTTTTCAGGAACGATAACCCTAACGTTCCGCCTCTCCCCAGCTCTGTCCACTGAAGGACATTCTGTCATTACATCTCAGACAAATGCCCTCATCCCAGTTGCTTGGCTTCCTTTGAAGGTGGGCAAGGAGGAAACAGCTTGTTTTATAATAAACAAATGGCAGTGAAAAGTCACCCGAATCTGTATCTGTTATAGGTCATCTTAAAGGAGGAAGGGCATCTTAAAGGATCTAATTTGTTTTCCAGCAACTTCTCTTAAATCCAAGGGCTGTATGGATCACAGTCAAAACAGTTACTGTACAAACCAAAGCATTGGGATGAAAAATATTATAAAAAATTTAGTCATTAAAAACATGCAGATAGCACTTTATAGGGATATATAAATATTTTTACATAGAAAATCTTCTTGGTTATTGGAAAGAAGTGCCAAACTTGGGAAATGGCAGCTTCTGCCGAGCGTGTGAACGAGGAGAAAAGCTGGTTAGCGTCTCACTGCCTTGGTGAGGCCTGTTTTTACGAGGAAAAGGCTGCCTTCCTTCTCTTTTCACTATGCACTTAGCAGCTCTGCAGCCAGATTTCTCTCAGAGGAATGGGGCAGATTGGTGAGAAGCAAAGGATGAGTGTTCCAGCCATGTGGTTGGCACTATGCTCATTACATGGTTTCTATCATTTCATATTTCCCACAAACTCCAAATCATCTATGTGAAAAGAAAAAAAAGCAAAAGGCAGAAGTGTTGGTTTTCTTCAAAAGGGTAACAGTAGCAAGGAGTTATTTTAGATTTTAACGTGGTCTCTCCTAGTCAGATCTTAGGTGTCTGTTTTTTATTTTATAGAAAAGACACTTGATGTAAATTTGAAGTCATGATGTTGCCTCATTTCTTTCCTGTTCAGCCTGGATCCCTTTGGCAAGCCTTGTTCTATTTCCCTTGGCTCGTGCGACAACATATGCCAGGGATGGCGTTTCCTCTACATTTCCTGGTTGTCAGAGGCCATGTTGGTAGACTGCATCTTTCAGCAGCAGGGCTGTGTGAAGGGAAGGAGTTGGCAAAGAGTAAGCTCCCTGTGCCGGGTTCCCTCTGCAGAAAGGAATGTCTGACTCTCCACCTGGAAGCCAGATTCGTTCATCCACCTGCCCAGCCACCAGAGGCTTTCTCACCATGGAGATGAAGATGGTCTATGAACCCGAGACCCGAGAGAACCCCACAGCCACACCAGAGCGGATCCCCCTGAGGGCCTTCCATGAGGTTTTACACAAAAAACCCTGGGACCCTGGTCAGAGTTAAATTGTAAGGTTTATCCCTCTGAAAGAGACAGATGGCAGCCCTACCCTGAAATAGCTTTTCTGGAAGAGTAGCACATGGTAAATTGCATTAATTGTAATAATTGCTTTTTGTGCCTTCATAAAAACTGGCAAAGACCTTCAAAGATCTTCTAATCATGGCAAATTAGCACAGTTCCCCTTAGCATTGACAGAGCTACAATGCCATGGCTTGAGCTTCTGCTTAGAGAGGCTGAAGGTTTAAAAAGAGCAGAGGAAACCACAGGCTTAGCATGAGATGGGCAGGTGAGGCCCTGGAGGTTGCACAAGCCGGAGGACTATCTAGCTCCATTGGCGCCTGGTTGTGGGTACTTCTTGTAGGCACTTATTTGATTAATGCAATAATCCTGATACATAAGGATTTAAGGAGGTTCCCTCCTGAACAGGCACGGCAGGTGAGGATAATGTGGTGTCCTAGCTTGCTTTCTTTCAAACTCAATGGAGTAGTAGGGAGTGTTGGAGGGCGGGCTTTCCCAGCACATTTCTGTTAAGTTTCCTGTTATCTAATTATGCAACTCAAGGAGAATTTCTATTATCTAACAAAGCTTTCCAGCTTTCCTTTTCTCCTTCCTCTATGAAGATTTTTACATCTCAGCTTTATTGTGCCTCCTTTCATAATGTTGATGTTAAGTCAAACTTATGCTTCGTGCATGGAATCAGTCTGTGACTTTGGATATTTTCCATTATTTTAATCTTCCAGGAATATTTATGTCTTTTTCTGTTTATTCACTCTGCCAGAAAGTGTAAGAAATCTTTACGGAAAAGGCACTAGATTTCAGGTATTCTCTACCTAGTGCTGGGATATTTTAGTGGCATGTGGAATAAAAATATTACTGTTAGGGTGGGGACTCACTAGGACTTCACAGTGCAGGTAGAGAAAGATTTCTCAAAGATTAGAATAGTTGTAAAGGAAAGAAAAGTTTATGTTGCTTTTTCAGAAAGAAAGAGAAGGGAATGAGCCACAGCACACAGAAGAGAGGAATGTGCAAGGTCTGAGCAGAGGAGGAGTTTTTATAGGGAAGAAGGGAAAAGAAACAGTTAATTTTATAAGCTGATAATAGGAGACAGCTGAAGCAGCAATGGGGTGGTTATTTTTATTTTTTTATTATTCTGTGATGCTGGCTCATCAGAGTCCTTAGAAATATGGTTCTGGCATAGCTGAGAGAGCTTGCACCCCTGTTGTTTATTTAGGGTTCTTCAAGGCTGTGAAAATGAACTCTTAGAGATATCACAAATGGTTAATCTTAAAGATAACAAGTTGAGTCTCAGGTGTTTAATCAAACAAAACAAAGAGCAGTTATACTGTGAGTTTTTCCTTCAAAGGGGCTGTGACTATGTTTCTGTTACTGTCTGTTTGATAGTTTATCTTTCTCTGTTGACTAGTTTATTAACAAGGCTGTCCTTTCAATTACTTACTGCCAACTTTTTTTCTTGTTCCACACAGTATTTGAAGTACTTTTGCAGTATCTCATTTAATCCTGGCAGCAAATTTTTGCAATTATTATTATCCCATTTTGCAAATGAGAACCTGTGGGCCAGACAGATGAAATAGATTTTTCAAGATCACACAGCTCATTAAGATCTGTGACTTGAAACTAGGTAGTCTACCTACAGAGTCTTTGTTCCCCACGGTCTGCACCCTGAATGACTAACACTATCACTACATGGCTGGGCAAGCTGGTAAATCAGCAATTTCCATCCAAGACAACAAGGTCTTTACTACACATGTGCAAATGTTTTAGAGAAGAGGCTAGCAAATCTTTACGAAATATCAAGTACCAGGTGATTAATATTTAGGTTTTGGGAGTCAAACTGTCCCTGTTGCAATTATTCAACTCTATATTGTAGCAAGAAAATAACCACAGACAATATGTGAATGATGACATGGCTGTGTTTGAATAAAACCTGATTTATAAAAACAAGTGATAGGTTGGATTTGACCCATTGGACTATAGTTGGTTAACCTCTGTGTTAAGGGATTACAAGGAAGAGAGAACCAATTCTGCCTAAAGAGGGGAAAGAGACATTTGAATTAATCCTTAGCTACTAGGCAAAAAGAAGGAGAAAGTCATCCCATGCAGAGAGAAATTGTTTAGGAATTGGGGAAGTCTGATTAGAAAATGGATATTTGGGAGAGATGTGAAATTGGGAGGGACAGGCAATGTATAAGATAATGGCAGAATAGAACCTTGGAAAGGAGGATTTGTGCTTAGGTTAACAAGTAGTGTGTTGCACAATAATTGCTGTGTAAGTGCAGTTTCTATGTTTTTTTGTTTTGTTTTTGAGATACAGTCTTACTATGTTGCCCTTGGTAGAGTGCCGTGATGTTACAGATCACAGAAAACTCCAACTCTTGGGCTTAAGCGATTCTCTTGCCTCAGCCTCCCAAGTAGCTGGGACTACAGGCAGCAGCCATAATGCCCGACTATTTTTTGGTTGTAGTTGTCATTGTTGTTTGGTCGGCCTGGCCTAGGGTCGAACCCGCCACCTTCAATGGCGCCACCTTCAGCCACTGAGCTACAGGTGCCGTTTCTTTTCTTTCTTCTTCTTCTTCTTTTTTTTTTTTTTTGGCTGGGGCTGGGTTTGAACCTGCCACTTCCAGTATATGGGGCTGATGCCCTACTCCTTTGAGCCACAGACGCTGCCCCTGAGCCTAGTTTCTATGTTTTGGTAGGATTTTGGTTTTCTTCCTTGAACAACTTGCCTCTCTTCCCCTGATACAACTTAGATGTTGTCCTCTTAACTTGTAACATAAAAAATTCCTTCATATGAAATTTTATCAGCAAGAGTCTACCATTTACACATAGGTAAACACTGTCAAAGAAACGTGGTATTTCAAAGACACTGGACTAAAATATTCTAGGAGATAGCCTGATAGAAAGTAAGGACAAATTTTTGCCTTTTGTAAAATCCTGTGGGGGAAATTTTTCCATTAGTCAAGATGGATGTTTCAATGTTGACACATGAGAAATCTTTGAAACACCAAGACATAGCAAGAATGCTGCAGGGAAAACAAAGTTGATTCCTTTTTTTTTTCTTGGGCTGTAAGTCAACTAAAGTTGCTTCTGACAACTTGCTGATGAAACATGATTTATAATGTTCACAGACACTTCTCTAAGTTACTAAGTTTATTAGAATCACTGAATAGGTTTGAAAGCTGTGGAGTGTGGTGTTGGATTCTGGACTCTACAAGCAGTGATTTTCAACTGGTGTGCTGTGAAAAATTTTAAAGATCACTAATTAAATTAGCTTGCAAAGAAGTTCAAAGCACAGTAGGTATATTCTTTCTTTTCACTCTTTTTTTTTTTTTTTGAGACAGAGCCTTAAGCTGTCACCCTGGATAGAGTGCTGTGGCATCACAGCTCACAGCAACCTCTAACTCCTGGGCTCAAGCGAGTCTCCTGCCTCTGCCTCCCCAGTAGCTGGGACTACAGGCACCTGCCACGGTGCCGGCCATTTTTTGGTTGCAGCCATCATTTGTTGTTTGGCAGGCCCAGGCTGGATTCGAACCCGCCAGCTTAGGTGTACATGGCTGGCGCCTTAGCCTGTTGAGCCACAGGCACCGAGCCTTTTTTTTTTTTTTTTAATCAACAAAATTTAAGTATGCCCGGGAAGTTTAACTACAGGTTCAAGTGTGCCACAAGATAAAAAAGATTGAAAAACAGTGCTCTGATATCTGGTACACCTAGGACAGCTTCTCCATGGAAGAAAATAGTGGGGGCCAGAAGATCCATCAGTCTTCCTCAGAATGTGGGTCTACCTCCTCTAGGCAACCAGGAGATTCGCCATATGAGAAAAGAAAGTTTTACATTTCAGCTGAAGCACTGAGATAAAATAGGTGCTATTCCTCAGACAAGTGCCAAGCCCAAGCTTTTAAGTTTTCAAAAGAGAAAACCAAGAAGTGTTACAAGATTCTTAAGCTCCAATCCACCTCTAAGGAATAAAATGGGGCATCAGAGAGCTCTTAGGGTGCTTGGAGTCCTATTCCAGCACACTCACCCCAGCAGCAGCTGGAGAGGCTCTGCCTTGCACTCTGAGCGCAGGAGACTGTGTTGGGACCCCAGGGTTAGAATGACAGTATGGGACCGACCCGGTGGCCTAAAGTCTGACCTGTTCTCCTAAGAGTGGAAAAGAGGGTGGTGAGCTGAAGGAGTGAAGACTGAGCTGGGGGCCTCTTGATTCTCAGGAGTTTGTCAGAACAAAGGATGCAGCAGGGTCTCTGCAGACTGGAAATGGGTTGTGTGGGAGGGAGCTGAGCGGCTGTTGTAATTAGGTCTAAGAGGACTACAGCCAGGGTGATGGAAGCTTCCTAGCATAGAGGCCACGAGTGAAGTCCGGATTCACAGAGGCTGAGAAAGGGGCCATGGAAGAACAACAAGAAGAGAGATTCTTTCTCCCTCACTAAGGAAACTGCTGGGAGGAGATCTCCAGCTCTGAAAAACATCTCCAAAGAATCCATAGACTCAAGAGAGAGGAAGCATTACACGTCTGCTAGGCCCAGAAAGCAAAAGCGAACCTTCCACAGCATCAGTCAAACAAGAATTCTCCTGGCTCACTCTGCCCCCATCCCTCTCTCTGCTCCAGTGGTCCAGGTGTTAGACGTTTCACTTACGCAACCTGGCCAGGAAGCAAAGGGCACAGTGGAAACTGATCACACCCCCTGCCCTGACAGCACCTTCCTGATGCCACCAGGCCTGAGTTAGGAAAATGAGTTTTGTGTGTGTAAATATACTATATATGTAATATATCTGCCATGTGTATATATAAATGCATATGCACATACATTTATACATATGTACATGTTTTATATGTACATATACATATCTAAATATGTTTGCATACATTCATTTATGTGTCTACACATTTGTCTGTACATCTACATACATATTTTCTATATGTATTTAATATATATATTTTGAAATATTTTTATGTGTAATATATGAGGTCAGAAAATTAAGCTCATGAACTCCTAGAAAAAGTGCTACTCACCTCACTGCTTCACTAGGGTCACCTTGGGAAGCTATGCACAGAGGCCGGTGCCTTGTCTACCCTTCAAACTGCTCTTTCTAGGATGAGTTTGTGAACGTAATTGTCAGACCTCGTATGACAATAGCTCTGATGGCCATTCCAGAAAAAGTTGCTCCAAAATTGCTTTGGAGGGTGAACTAGGTACCAGTGTCCGTGCTTGGCTTTCTGGAGAGAAGTTCAAAGGTGACCTGAGTAATATTCAGTAATGAGCAATGGAGCGCTTTCTCTAGGATGGGTTCTCGAACTTAATTGCCATACCTCGTAAACAAGGCTTGAAAGAATGTTAATGAGAATGGTAATTATCAGTGGTGGGCTAATGTTTTTAGATTATATTTTGAACCTCTCTGTGTTGCTCAATTTGGTTTATTTCAAGCATGTGTACTTTTTTGGGTAGACAACCATGGTTGTTAGTGATTATCAAAAGGGAAGCTGAGGGGCTGGGGAGTGGGTGGTGACCACTTGACAAGACAAGGAGCACTTCCAGCAGGGTAGGGACTCTGGGAACAGCCTGAAGCGGGAGGGGCTTGAGGTGAAAATGAACAGAGACTGGAGAACAAGAAAACAATAGTGGAACATGAGGATATTGTCAGAGATGAGGTGGGGACAGAGAGATTCTAATTACCTAGAATCTCATAGGCTGCCTTAAGGGTAAAGGGCTTTATCCAAGTTTGAAGCAGGGAAATATGAGATTGTATAACAAAAAGATCACTAAGTTAATTAACTAATTAATTAATTTATTCAGATTCAGTCTCACTCTGATGCCTTAGGTTGAGTGCGGTGGAGTCATAGCTCATGACAACCTCAAACTCTTAGGCTCAAGTCATCTTCCTGCCTCGCTGTCCCAAGTAGCTGGGACTATAAGCACCCACCACAACACCCAGCTCATTTTTCTATTTTTAGTAGAGCATGGGTTTTGCTCTTGCTCAGGCTGGTCTCGAACACCTGAGCTCAAGCAATGCACCTGCCTGGGCCTCCCAGAGTGCTAGGATTACAGACATCAGCCACTGTGCCCAGACGAAATCACTACTTTCAAAATCTACAGAGGTGACTGGTATTTTAAAGTCTTAGTAACAGGAAGATAATCATTTCTAGCAAACTTAATCCAAAAGAGAAACAATCTAGCACATTTCAGTGTTTCCCCAGAAATGTAAGTTTTTTCAGACCTCCTGGGCGCTGTTATCATCAGCATTTTCACTCTGGCTGGCGTCTGGGCTTCGGAAGTGGATTCTGGTGTTTCCTTTCGGTTCTACCACCATTGGGAGATTATACAGACGCAAAAAGACAGGAAAACGTCTATTTTCCTACACAACATGAAAATCACGTTTTGATCGGTTATAGAGGAAGAGTTTCTCATTTAAGAAGAAGAAGAAAGAAAGAAAGAATTGTACAACTAAACACAGCTGAACGAAGTGTGCTCAGGCAAAAAAGACAACAACAAAAAAAAAAAAAAAGAAAGAAAAGAAAAGGAAAGGAAAGGAAAGAAAGAAGGGAGGGAGAGTGGAAAAAGAAACAAACTTAATTAAAAGGGACAATAGTGGCAGACCTGGGCTAACCCCTTCAGGCCCCAGCCTTGCTGTAATTATTTAGCTTGGTGGGTTTAGGTACCAAGAGACACCCCCCAAGGGCTTGGATTAGACCCTCTGCTGTGACCAATTAGTTTCACTGCCTCTCCTGCTCTGCCTCAGCCATTTTTCAGCACCTCAGGTCACAGACTCTAGTTTTTCACACCTCAGATTATTTGACTATGAATTGGGAGCACTGTTATTTTTTCTAGGTGGCAGGACTGCTTAAAACATTTGCCTAATTTACTGAAGGAAGCCGTGATGTCCATCGTAAGAACAGAGTTCTCCAGGCAGAGCTAATGGTCTTGCTTTTTTCAGTTTGTCAATGAAGAGTCGCTAAGGCTGTGTTGCTGTGTCCCCAAAACTCTGTTCCAAGTTCAAAGTCGTGGAGGAGACAAAGAAGGGAGTATTAAAAAGAGTCTCTTCTCATAAAAACTCACAACTGCTGGTCTTCAAAATGATGCTGCTAAGAAAATTAAGGGGCAAGCCATGGATTGAGGGAAATATTTGCAATCTTTATATCCGACAGAGGGCTATATGTACAAATATGAACACCTCTTATAACTCAATAGTGCGATTCAAACGGATACTTCACAAAAGCGAGCAAATAGGTATGGGCCAGTAAGATGTGAAAGGAAGTTCAACTCCACTGTCACCACCCACAATCAGACACCACTACAGGCTCCGGAGGATGACCAGAAGTAAGCGGACTAACAATACCAAGTTGTGGCAAACACAGGGGACAGTTAGAACCTTCATACTCTGCTGGTGGGGATTTAAACCCCTTTTGTAAACAGTTTGCTAGTGTCTTACAAAATGAAATATACAGTTACCATATGCCCTTCCATGCCATTCTTAGGTATTTACCAGACAGACATAAAAACATATGTTCACAATAAAGACTTATTTATGAATGTAGAAAGTGGCTTCATGTATAATGGCCCCACACTGGAAACAAATCAAATTCCTCCCATCCATTGAATGGATACACATATTCTATATTCATAGTATAGAAAAGTAGCAAGCCAAAAAAAGGAAGAAAAGGATTAAACTTCCGACACAAGAAATAATGTGGATGAATCCCAAAATCATTATGCTGCGCGAGAGAAAGCAGACTCAGAATGCTATGCTCTGCAAGATATGATTTATAGAAAACTCTAGAAAGGACAAATCCAATCCCAAGTGACAGAAAATAGCTTAGCAGTTGCACAGAGCGAAAGGGGAGGGGAAGCTGAGTGGGAAGGGTTGAAAGGGAAGTTTGGGGGTGATAGAATGTTTTATACCTGGACTGTGGTGTTGGTTACAAGCCTGTATAAATTTGCGGAAACTTACTGAAATGTATATTTCAAATGGATTCATTGTATATGAAGAAGACCTCAATGAAACCGATTTAACTAACCACAACAACAGAAAAGAATCCTTAGATCAAGAGGCTAAGAAGTCGAAGGTGCATCTTAGCCTGAAGGCACTTTGTTCCAGATTATATCAATTTGAGGAGGGGGAGGAATTTGTAGGAGGGGATCTTAAAGCCTATTCTAATATTAACATACTTTCTATATTAATGTTACCATCCGTCACCTCTCAATCTATAAAGTGACAAAGATGCTAAGTAAATCAAGTCGCACACCAAGTCCCTCTGCTGACATCCTGACTATCCTTTATAATGTCATCTGCCTCCACGCGAATCAAATTTTGCCCTACCAGGAACTATTCATAATATTTGAGCCACTCATTTTACATTTTGTGTGAGCACTGGCTAATAGGATGGTTTTTTTAAGTGCAAGAGACTCAAGTGACATTTGAAAAATATCTGAGATGAAAAATATAGTAGATGAATAATTTCCTTAGTCAGTCTAATCACCTAGAAATTGATTATCATACTTTATAATGGGTTCATGAGAATATTTTCAAAGTCTTGGACTACTGTCAAAATAAATGCATTACAAATGATCATTTACGTTGTAAAAAAGAAGAGAATTTAGTAATAAAAAGCTTCCTTTTCATATCCCTTCTACCTAAATTCCCTCCAATTACTGTCACTCATTCTTTTGTGGAATTTCTTGCTAACATCTTTTCCTGACACTTTGGGCTCTGCTGTACCCACATGAAAAAGTACGGCAAAATAACGTAGGCTTCACTTACTCCAGAACGACAGCCTTCTCTGGGTGTTTACTTCCTGCAAAGCGTTCCCGTGTCTGGTTCATCCTAAAGGTGCAAGGGTTATCACCCTGCCAACCAAGAACTAGGGAAAAAGTCCCCTCTGTCCCCGGATTCATCTGGCTGCAGTGCAGGTGAGTTCAGGAATCTCACTTTCCGCTTGGCTTTTCTTCGCAGTTATTAGGAAAACTAAATGATGAGGATGAATGGAAAGTCTTCTAGGTCCAACCAATGCCAAGTCCCTGCCCCATGTGGAAAATGGGATTTTGGGTCTCACTTTGGATCCTATTTCGAAGGAGGCTTCAATATTTCTTGAGTTATAACCATGACACCCTTAAAGGAAACCAGTCAACAAGTGTCTGTTGTATGCTGGCACCATAGGAAGAGTTCTAATTTAACCCTCCAAACCACCCTACGAGGAGGTATTTATAGTTATTTCTATTTTGCAGAAAAGGACACTAAGACTCAGAGGATTTATGTAGTTTCCCCAAAGACACACAGCCACTAATTAAAAACATAGACTGGAGTCCAATATAATCTAACTCCAAAGTTACCCTCATATTTCCTTACTGAGGACCTTGATGCCTGCCTATTCAGAACTCAGGACAGTCCGACTGTGCTCAAGGGGAGACAGGTTTAACAGTTCGACCAACATATTTCAGACTGTATATGAAGTCAGCACATTGTGCCCCATGATTGCACTAATGTACACAATTATGATTTAATAAAATTATATATAAAAAGAATAGGCTCAATCCAAACATAAAAGTCAATTTGGGATATAATTTTTTTTTTTCATTTGCAGAACGAGTCCTAGATCTGAGCTCTGACATAATAATTCAGTTCCTATAAAGCACTGGTTCTCAACCTTCCTAATGCCGCCATGTATTTTCATTGTTACAAAGGGGTCTCAACCCACAGGTTGAGAACCGCTGTTATAAAGAAAGACATCTAGGACTCACTTTATCTTCTTTTTCTTTTTATTATTATTATTGTTTATTATTTGGGATTCATGAAAGGTACAAAGATTAGGTTACACTGATTGCGTTTGCTAGATGAAGTTCCTCTTATAATTGAGTCCTGCCACCCAAAGATGTGCTATACACCATGACACCCTCATCCTCCTGCCTCCTCCCTTCTCCCCACTTACAATGTGGGATATAATTTTAACCTTACAATAAAAAGCAAAGAAATTAAAATAAGAGCAGTATTTACATATGGTAATCTTCGATTACAATTCTACCAATTTTCAACACGTTTTACCCAAATAAATTCCATTTTGGAAAGCTAATCAGAAAATATATTGAAGGGCAGACTGGCAGCAGCTAACATCGCACCCATTTTTGACCCTGAATTTCCACTTTTAAGATCTGTATTGCCGTGAACCTGCAAGCGAACTGACTATGTACATACACACAAACATTCTTTGCAAAAGTGATGGTAGGAGCAAAAATGGAAACAACTCAGCAAGCTATAATTGGGGATTGGTTCAAAAAAAGTTTGCTACATTTATTCAACAGCATTACAATGTAGGTTTGAAAGAAAGGAATAGATTTATACAGGATGCAGGAAGTTAACCAAAATATGATATGTGGAAAAATATGATGCATAACAATGTGTGTGCTATTTTTATAAAAATAAAAAGATACCTATTTGTATATGCATAGAAAAACCAAGAAGGATCCAAGCTAATTATTAAAAAGGCTTATCTCTGTGGGAAAATATTAATGGGATGAATACTATTTTCTTTGCCACTTTACATACTCTTAAGTGTCTGTACAGATGATGTGTATTGTACATAAAGCATTTGAATTTATGATCTACTTGTAAGTTCTTCGCTTTTTATAATATGTTCAGGTACATATATTCATTTTCAAAAACTGAGTGAATAGATCAAAATGTTAACAGTAATTATCTCCAGATCGTGGGGCCAAGATTTATTTTTACTTATGCGCTGTACATATTTTTATATCAAACCTTTTCCCTGCCCAGCTTCTTTACAGTTAAACAAATTTAAAAAATGAAATATTTCCCTGGTGACTATGGATTAATCTTATAATTATAACAAAGTATGTAAGTCCCCAGGGAAATATCCTTCTCTCTGGAATTTGGCTCTATCCGCTATCCCAAATGGGCAAGACTGAAAAGAGTAAGATGTTCCTTTATCTTGTTAGGCAAAACAACATTTTACCACTTAAAATATTTGGCTCCACCAAACAAAACAGAGTGTCTTGGATCTCTGAACATACATAGGCATGTTCTTATGTCTCAGACGGCTTGGGAATATTTGTTTGGGAACATGATCACCTAGTGGATACACAAGGACGACTCAGGCAGTTGTTCTGCTCAGCGGGGTTGGTAAAGAAGCTGGTCCTCATTGTCAAGGTGAAGGGCAGGAGCTAACGAGGCAGAGAAACACACATGCGAGGAACATCCACAGATATCCAAGACACAACATAGTAAGGTTTAAAGTGCACGGTACAAATTAACAAGATTAAAGAATAAGAAAGAGGGGCACCAGGAATGAAGGGCTCAAGAGTATTTATGGCATCGCGTTCTGCTTACCTCGCCCAACACGTGAAGACATCTCAGCCCGGATAGCTCCACTGAGGCCACTCATCAGAGTTTGGACTGGCGCTGAGGTCACTTGACTCCTGTTTATTGTACCTATTCAACCAGACTAGATTTCCCTTTTTTTTTTTTTTTTTTCACAATTTGATACAGAGCCTTACACTTTTGCCCTGGGTAGAGTGCTGTGGCTTTATCATAGCTCACAGCAACCTCAAACTCCTGGGCTCAACCAGTCCTCTTGCCTCAGCCTCCAGAGTAGCTGGGACTACAGGCACCTGCCACCACACCCGGCTAGTTTTTCTATTTTTAATAGAGACAAGGTCTCACTCTTGCTCAGGCGGGTCTTGAATTCCTGAGCTCAAGCAATCCACCTGTCTCAGCCTCCCAGAGCACTAGGATTACAGGTGTGAGCCACCACGCCCAGTTAGGCTAGGTTTTCCTTAATCTCAGTGCTATTGACATTCTGGGCCAGATAATTCTTTGTGGCTAGAGACTGTCCTGTGTGTTACAGAATGTTCAGCAGCACCCTGGGGTCCTCCCCTAGTTGTAACTCTTGAAAATGCCATCGACAAATTATTTCCTGGGGACAAAATCACCCCCATTGAGAACACTGTAGTAGACCAGGCTGATTTTCAATAGGTCAAGAGCAAAGAAAGCGCAATTAAGGTGGGGTGAGAGGGTAAGATGAGCTCTTCTTTTTGGGCAGGAAATCATCCAGTCTGAGGAAACTATATCTATATATTGGTCAATAGGGGAAAATATGCTTGCTTAGGCACAATAGGATACCCTTGGAAATACAAATGGACTTTGTTATACAAGGAAATAGGAGGTCACCGTGAAGTTTGAATAGGAAAATGCCCTGATGGAATGAATGACGGGTAAGGAAGACGGGTTTGCCTGCACTCCCACTGATTTCACGGGGACAGACTGGATTCATCGAAGCAAGTTGGGAAGATATAGCAGCATCCTTAGCAGCTAAAAGATTGAACTGGGGTGGTAGTAATGGAACTAGAAAGGATTGGCAATGAACTAGACATACTTTACAGGAACATGAACAAAATTTGGCCGATAGCGAAAGTGAACGAGGGAATAAAAGATAAAGGTTTTAATCCTAGGTGGCCACAAGGATGAGGTTAAAAGAGACAGGATTTAGGAAGTCAGAGAAGGAAGCCAATCTGTGTTCCGAGGCGATCACAAGATCCTTCACAAACACGTTGAATCTGAAGTCACAATGAGACACGCCAGAAGAAATGGCCACAAGGCAATTGCAGGCAAAGGCCGATGCTTTGAGACAATCATTTCCTATTTCTCAGTCCCAAATTCAGAGACATAACCTCAAAGCAGCGAGACCAATTTTGTGGATGACTCATGAATCTCTTCTCTACAACTATAGCTTGTCCCAAGTACAAAGGACTCGAACTCACAGACTTAGAAAAAAAAGAAAACCCGTGTGGTTCAGCCCACAGGTACAAAATGTTTCCAATCCTATTAATTTCTCATTTAGCCATTCCCTCCTGAAAAGGATATAGGATATGGGCTGAGAAGAGAAGATTATTTCTCTGCAGAGTTCATTTTAGGTTTTCAGATACCATCACCATCATCCAGAGGATTTATTTATTGCCACATTAAACTCGAGCTGTATCGGGCACTGTGCAGAGATAACAGCTCAGATGTGGTCCCTGGCTTCCAGACTCTTACTGATACCAATAGGCAAAGTATTTACAGACAGAATAAAAAATTCTAAACAATGCACAAATAGGAAATATGTGTATCAGGTACAGGTTGAAAATCTGGGGAAGAAGAATTAGGAGAGAGTATTGGAGAGAAAATGATGGAAAGGATTTCACAATTATGCAAAATGACTTGAAGGACAGTGCAGTGTAAAAATAAGGTGGTCCAGAGTCCCCTTCATGCCACTGAATCACTGAATCACCACATGATCTTTGGCAAATCACCTCAATTCATAAGAGTTTTCACCTCCCACCTGTTAAATACCACTCATAGCTGAGGATAAATTCACCTATTTGCTTATTTGACAAACACTGATTGAATTTTACTTTCCTATGTTATAATAGTTCCTGTGGGTAGATCTAGAAATGTCAAAATGAAAGCAATGTATCCCTTCCCTTCAGAGGAAGTTGGTGCAAAAATATTTAATAGGAGGGAAATGTATCAGTTAGTATGCTCTTGACTGCAAGAAAAAAATTGTATTCCAACAGTGTGATTTAAACAACAAAGATACCATTATCTCACTTTTAAAGTCTCAAAATAGAGGGTTCTAAAGTCAATTAATTCAGTATCCCTGTGTCATCATGAGAGATCCAGTTTTTTTTTCCTGTCTTTTAATGCTGAGGTGATCAAGTATGTTGGCTTCCGTCTTCAGGCTTCTCCTTTGTGGATAAAAATGGCTGCCAGAGTTCCAGCCATCACACCCAATGCAATCTCAGAATGAAATCATGAGGATTAACACATATAAAGCATCAGTCCTGGCACACAGAAATACTCAATAGGTGTTAGCGTTCATTATTTTTTGATGTTATGTGGTTTTATCATTCTCCAAAGGAACCACCTGTATTAGTTTGTTAAAGCACCACAGACTGAGTGGCTTAAACAACAGGAATTTTTTATCTCACAATTCTGGAAGCTGTAAGTCTGGAATCAAGGTGATGGCCAGGTTGATTTCTTCTGAGGACCGAGAAAGAAGGATCTCACCTCTGTCCCTGGCTGGCTTCTCTCTCTGTCTCTCTTCACATTATTTTCCTTCCTGTGTGTCTCTTTCTCTTCAATAACATTCTTTGTGTAACGACCAGTCCTAGTGAATCCCAGTATGACCTCAAGTTAACAAAATACACCTGCTGTGCCTCTATTTCCAAATAAGGTCCTGTGACGGTGGTTAGGACTTCAACGCGAATATGTTCACTGGCGTGCCTTCGTTCAGGCATCTTATTTAATAATACTATTTTTTTTTCCAAATGGGCCTTTCCAGAGAGAGAAAATAAGTGAGGAAGTAAAAACTTGGCTAAACGTTCAGAACCCTCCGTCTCCTCTCCAGGTAGCAGACTCTCCTTTCTCTGACTATGGCTGAATTTATGAGCCACTTGGAGGTGAAAACCATTGTGGGGATTTTGCACACCCTGAGCTCTTTCTAGAAATAATTATGTTGTCATCCCCTGGTTTTGTTTCTGTTACTCTTTTCCCTTCCAACTTCATTTCACTTCTGTCTTTGCTCTTTTTAAGAACAAGAAAAAAAAATAAAAGTCCTAATGTATGCATTTGCATTTCTTCCCACCACAGGGGAGAATGCCAAGGGCCAGGAGCTTGTGCGTGTGGCCTGCCATCCTCCTTTTCTTCTCCGAGAGCCTGTGGCTGGAAGTTGGCCATGGTTTATGTAGTCCACTGGGCGAAACAAAGAACACCCTTTACTGCCTTATAAAAGAAGAACACCCTTTACTGACTTATAAAAGAAGAACACCCTTTACTGACTTATAAGCTCTTCTGGATGCACGAAGGCGTTGCGAGCTATTAAAAGGGCAGCAGGTGCTGTCAGCTGCTTGGGGGATCTTATAGATACCGTGTCCCTGTCTCACCTAAGGCCACAGTCACTCACTGGAGCCGGATGGAGGACAGCTTTGGGTTTCACTTCTGAGAAGAGATGCAGCTGAGAGGAGGTCTAGCACGGACTCCTTCTCCAGCGTGGCAGCCGGATTGCAGCTTGATTACGCCAAGCTGGGAAACTGTCTGGTCTCAGCTCCCAGCTACCACCCTCTCCCTTTGTCAGATGTCTTACTGTCTGAGGACGGAGCCTTTTCATTTTGCAAATCGGAGCCCTCCAGCCCAGAGACATGTCTCCCCGTGCATACTGGCACATTCTCTACGCCCACTCGGTGGGAAGGAGAACTTGGCACCTGCCCTCCCGTTTGATAAAAACGATCAGGTTTTCTTCCGCGGTGATTACTCAACAGATGCTTTATTCACAGGCATGTGAACAATTTTTAATTTCCAACTGAATTGTCGGGAAACCAAATTAAATACTTTTACTTTCTTTTTTAATGCTCACCATTAATATTTTTAAGGAGAAAATGAAGAAGAAAAAAAAAGTTTTAGCATCTCCAACAGTGTGCTCCATGAGTTTCCTGGTGGGAGGTGATAAAGGCATTTTTTTTAACTGACTAAAAATGGTTAGCCACAACACCATGAAAATATCTCAGAATGTTTTAAAATGAAAAAAAAAATAAAAAAATAAAAAAACCTCAGTGACATGGAAATAGCAATTTAGAGGGGGGTCCAGGGGTGGTTGCCAGCTTTGAACGGCTGATTTTATTCTTCTCTGGACCTCCCTCACGTTGCCCACACTGATTTCCATCTACTTCAAAGAAACAAGCCTCCTGGGGGTACAGAGGGAGAAAAGGATGGGGCCATTTGTTATTTTGGACACAGATGATTCCAGCCGAGGGAGGACATTAAAATGTTTCAAGAAACATAGCCTTTGAAATACAGCAATAGACTCACATCTATAACAGACTCTTCCGTAATAAACACCCCCTCCACCGAGGGCAGAACCCTTTTGTGACTCTGTGAGCCTCAGAGCACCCTCCCCAGGCACCTTTTAAGTCCTGGAATTTAGTTGGGTCCTCTATTGACGCTAACCGGCCACTTGCACCATGCACAGATCCAAGCATGAAATTATGGTAGACAACATCATTCTAAAAACGTCTACCATTTTTAACTTTTCTGTCGAAAAGAGGGTGGAAGTCCACTGCTCAGCTATATATTCCTGGAGGAAGAGAATTTACACCCTTAAGAGCAGGATTTCAGTGGAAATGGCTAGAAAAGAAAAAATCTTTCACCTCATTTGCATGTCCAAAATGCAAGTATGAGGAAGGAGGCTTAATTATTATTTTACTGTCACTTCAAATAACACTGAACAAAAACGGTGAATCCCACTGTTCTGGTTGTCGATGACCCAGATTATTTTACTGGCAAACAAATTTTTCACAGCAATCTCTGCTACCCTTGGCTTCCTCCTCCATGTTACTGTCCTAGTTCTCAGTTTTCGATAACCACAAACAAGCCTACTCAAGGGCTTCCCTTGGACATCTTTCTGGACACTTATTTATTCTGGTCACTCGTTGATTCAAGCTCCCTCCTACTTAGGGAGAGCTGCTTGAGGCTTGTAACCTTCCCTTGGAGGAGACCAGAGGTTCCAAGGGCTGGGAGAGAAAGGGAAGCAAAGGTATCAGGGGATGCCCCTGTGCATTTCAGCCCATCTTGGGAGAAGGAAAAAGAGCAGTGAATGAAGATGTGTCACTAAACCGACAGCTTAGTGCTGCCATACTGTGCTGGGCTTATTCAAATCTACCTAAAACAACACACAAGGGGATAGGTACATGTTAGGGGCCAGGTAATGAAAACAAGAGTAGATAGTTGCCTTCCTCCCTTTGCCTTCTGCCTCTGTGTTAGCTTGGGAAGAAAATGTAGTCCCAGATGAACAATGTGGCCTACAAGAGAACTTCTGTGTCTCTGTTAACTTGGTTTAGATGGATTTTAACTCAAATGTACTTAGTTCTCTGTTACGGCCAATCTTAAAAACCTGCAGGAAACCACCAGTTCCATTTCCCTAGCCCTTGGTTTTATTTGATCTTTCTCAAGGTTTTTTGAACAGAAAATACTCATCACTTTTGCCTGAGTTTTTAGTCCGTCTTTCTCAGACAACTATGTAAGGGGAGTTGTTTTTGCTTTATCTGGGAAGGGGGGAATTATATCACGCCTCCCCTCTAGATCTCTGAGATTATCCAAATAAACATCTTGTTGCATCACACTCCAGCTTTCAAGGCTTTTGTCACGGGGGCTGTGAGTCAGCTTGAGTTGATCCTGGTGTTTTGCCTCCAAACCCAGTAGTGGCAAACCAACCATTGTGCCATGTTAAGCTATAGACACTCTGCCTTTGGTAACCCCATGCATTTCCAAACATTTGATCTCCTAAATCAATCAGTTCCCCATGAAAGAGACAAAAGCTACAGACAAAGGCTATTCCCACTGTGAGGTCCATATAGGCATGAAGATTTATGCGCTCTGAGGACAGAACACATCAGCATACATTGTATTGTTCTGTTTCTCTCCTTCGGCTTTAGTATGTTCTTTAGCTGAGCCCTGAAATAGGCCTGGATATTAAGATTCTTGTACTGATTCTGCCACTAATTTGTGGCAAGACTCTTGAATTTCTGGGATCATTCATGTTGTCTCAGCCTCCCATTCTGCCTCATGTGCCAAATGAAGGGGCTGGACAAGATGGGCTCTGGAAGCCTTGCGGGACCACTTCCTTCAAGGTCCTTTGACATCTGGTTTTGAGACTATGATCTTTGTTTAGGAGGAGTGGAAATGTGGATAAGAGGATGACAGTATTTTTCTTTTTTTCCTAATGCTTTGATGAAACGAAATTGGCTGAGTAGGAAACTTGTATCTCTCTGCTCTTGTCTCCATATAGTATGTCGTAAGTTGCTAACTATATGCAAGGAAGCATTTCTTAGGAAAATGTGAAAAATGCAAATGTGGTAAAGAATTCTTTCATGATGCATCCGCGTGATGTCTATAAAGTTGGTGATCCCTGTTCTCTCACAGTCAGAAATCACAAAGGAAAAAAACAGCGAGCTGCTAAGAGGGCTGTTTGAGTAGCCTTGAAGAAGAGAATGACAAAATAGTATACAAGTTGCCTTATAATAGAAATGTCATCAGTTGATCCGGTGTTACGATTCGGTGCCTTGTTTCACTTTGGTATCAGCGTACAGCCATGATTTTACGACAGTTTACTAAATGTACTGGTGAACTTCACTTGTGCTAATTACTGTTCAAGGTGAAACGAAGTTGAAGTTCATTCTTTTTTTTTTTTTTAGTGGTCAAAACAAACAGATTAAAAGCCAGCTTCTGAGTTCTTGGTTTCCTACAAAGACTTTTTCAGAGTGGACATGCCCTTGCTGTGGGGCAGGACGGCTGGCATTTTGCTATCTGAAGCCGTGAAACTAAACATGGGTGTCGTTCACATCGGTATCCACGAAGCGACACTCTCTGCTTTAGATCCTGCAGTGAATTCCCTTTGGGTTTGTAAGAAAATCCAAACTCCATAACATGGCTGGAAAAACCCTGCGCTTTTTCACTGATGTGTCTCTAGTATTGGGAATAGAAGAAGGAAGGAAGCATGGTGTAGGCATTTGATGCACGTTTGTGAATGAATGAAAATCCAGCATCATCCGGTCCCTGCTCACCTCTGCTCCAGCCACACTCCCCCTTCAGCCCTCCCCCTCTTCTTGCCTGGTTAGCCCCGTAATTCCTTCAGATGAAACATCCTTCCCTCAGGTTTTCCGTGGTCTCTCTTATTATTCTTTCTTATAGTACCCAGTTCTTCAGAGGATCAGCATGTTCTACATTTTCTAATTTTTTGTGTGTGACTATTAGTTAATAATGATTTCTTCCATTGCGATTTAGATTCATGAGGGCAGGATTCTGTGCTTTTTAAAAAACTGTTTGCTCGGGCAGTGCCTGTGGCTCAGTGGGAAGGACGCTGGCCCCATATACCGAGGGTGGAGGGCTCAAACCCGGCCCTGGCCAGCTAAAACAGCAGTGGTAACGGCAACAAACTGCTGGGCATTGTGGCAGGTGCTTGTAGTCCCAGCTACTTGGGAGGCTGAGGCAAGAGAATCGCTTAAGCCCAAGAGTTTGAGGTTGCTGTGAGCTGTGAGTCTACTAAGGGTGACAGAGTGAGACTCTGTCTCAAAAAAAAAAAACAAAAAAACCCCCAAACAAACCAAAAAATAAAACTGTATGCTCTAGGTTGGGCCCAGTGGGGTCGCTTGGCTTGCAGCTGCCTCCCTCAATCTCTGCCTCCCTTGTCACATGGCCTTCTTTCCTGTGTCTGCCCCTGTGTCATCACAGAGCCTTAGGGCTCGTCCTAAGTCGGTATGACCTCAATTTAACTCATTACAGTTGCAAAGACTCTATTTCCAAATAAGGTCACATTGGAAGTTGCAGGTGACATGAATCTTTGGGGACACTGTTTAACACAGAACAGTGCCCCAGGCAGATGACTTGTACCCAGCCCTCTGCAGCTTTTTCCTAGCAGGCAGGGACCCAAATCTCTTCACACACCTGCAGTTTCCGCAGCTACCTTTAGATCAAGCTCTATCTTCATTGGCTCTCACTCGAACCCTTTCAGTCACCGATTCTAACCACCAGCACCACCAAAGCTCCACTCACACTGGAGTTGCCACGTGCTGAGCCCTCCCTGATGAAAACATGATTCTCACTGCTGCACTGTGTATGGCGATTTAAAAGGTGGTTCTCTGCTCAAATCCTGATTGTACAGTGAGAAATACGGCGCCTTCCCAAGTAAGAGCAAGGCTGTCCACCTTTGTGGTGGTGCTATGAGGAGTTATGAGTGGATGGTGATTCTGTCCCTGCTTTCAGCTGGCAGGCAGTGGACACACTTTTCTCCCAGGACAGGAACGAGGCAGATTTGCTGACAGCACCTGTACATGGGGAATACCGACGTCAGGGTGTGGTGGGCAGCGTGTGTGCCAAGAAGATGAGGTTGGTCCTATGAATGGGGTGACTGGGAAGCCTTCGGGGTGGCTAGTGGGGACAGGGTACAATTCCTGACCCCAGCTCTCTAACAGAAGGCTTACTTTTCACAGGAGGGGCTGGGATATTCCCTCTGTAGTCAATCAGAAGTCTCTCCTGATTACACCACATTCTCATCTAGCCCAGATTACTTAATTCACTCCCAATTCCTAGATATGCAAATTTATTAGCAGCATTGCCCCACCCTTTAGAATTTAGAAAGCCTCTAAACATTCTAAGAGATCATTTTCCATTTATAAAGAGAGTCTAAATGCTAAAGGAAAATGGTGACCCAGGAAAGATCAGGGCAGACAGCATTCACGCGGGCAGCAGCATCGGAAAGTCTAACATATTTCAGATACACACCCCTTCGTGTGGGGAGACCAGGACATAGTGGGGGTCCTTCTTCAGCCTCTGATTCAACCACTGAAAACAAAGTCCCAGGGAGGTCTGATCACGGGAGGCCAAAAGTGCTTGAAAATGAAACTAAAAGCCATTTTTCTGGCTATTTTGAGACAGTGCTCTTTGGCAGGTCATATGAGAGAATCCCCTTTGGTGTAAAATATGTCCTTAATGGGATGGTGTTGGAAGTGCATTTCTGGATGAGATGGGAAAAGAAGGCGAGGCTATTCTCAGGAGCGAGGCTTCGCTGTTTTGGTCAACACGTCCCTTGCTCATCAGAGAGATGCTGTGTTGTCCGACCACACGGGGAACAGAGGCCATAGACACCAAAGTCCTGTCACTTAGAGAGATGGGGTAACACTTCCCTGTCATCTGTCACCACGCACTGACTTAAACGTGTTAATAAAATGAACATTTCAGGAGCTCAAAAGCAGAAACCCCAATTTGAGGGATGACGGAAAGGATCAACTGCAGCTGTTGGATAGACCAAGGGAGTCTGGACGGCAGCGGAGTGTGGTGTGCGATGGACGAAAGGACACTTGCTCTGAAGTCAAAGGAACCTTCCTCTGCCACCTGCCAGCTGTGGGCCCTTGAGGAAGGTCCTTCATCTTCCCGAGGCCCACGGAGTGAGAAGAAAATGCCAAGCGTTTGATGCATGGACAGCCCTTGATCAATGATTATTGTTAGCAGTAATAGAACACAGATCAAGGGGAAAATTTAGCGATGGCGAATTACCACATTCTAATATGTATAAAAGAAGTACGTGAGAGGTGATATCACAAAATACGTATACACAGTCTAACTAGAAACATGACATTTCTAAAGAGCGCAATTATGTACACACGTAATTGTGTAGCTGCGTATATACTATGAACATGGTCATAGTCAAGTCACGTTGGACTATTGCAATTACAAGAGAACAAGATACAAGATAACGAACGTTACCAGTATATCTTCTAGTACTATAATTTTAGCAGGTTTTTCCTTTCCTTAAAGTGTCTATACAATTTCTGTGCACCTTCTGTATATGGTATATATGGATCATCTTATAGAAAGGTAGACACATGAGTAATTATTGTCTAATTTTAGGTTATAAAATGTCTAGGGTAGAACAGAGATTTTTAGTTTATTTGCCAGTTCCCCTGGCTTTAAACATTATCTCCCACAGAAGTGTATTTTGGGGCGGGGTGGGGGTATCGACAGGTTCTTCTGAAATCGACACACATTTTCAAGGGCACTTTGGATTTTGCTTTTGACACAGACTCTTGCTCAGGACTCCCAGCACAGGAATTGGGACGCAGGGCCCTTCCAGTTCCAGGTGTCACAGAATAAACTGATAGTTGTTTGCAGAAGGCCTTAAATCAATGTTTTTCAACCTTTTTTTTATCTCACAGCATGTTTAAAGCTATAATGGCACCCTTAAATCATGTTGATCAAAAAAAAAAAAAAGATAAAAAAAAAGACTTACTGTGCTTTGAACTTCTTTTGAAAATAATTTAATTAATGATCTTTAAAAATTTTCACACCTAAAATCCTCTCATGGCATAATGGTCAAAAATTACTGCTTTAAATAACCAAGTATGCAACAATGGGGTCATTACGAGAGAGACCAAAAATTCGGGTAAACAGCTGAACTTTTATAGGGTTTAATAAACTCTCACCTATAATAATATTTATCATTTTTTTTACCTTCAGGGAAACTTAGCTTTGATGAAGTAGACTCAAATTACAAAGTAGAAAACCCTGTAAGAGTGTCTAAATTTTTTTCCTTCCCTCTTCCTTGAGTTTTATTCAATGCAAATAATGTAAGTAATAAATTCAAGTATTTATTGTGCCTTGATTTGATTAGTCTGCAAATCATCATTGGTGACAAATGATTTCACCACTGTGTTCAAAAGGTCATATTATCTTCGTGAAATGGCCACCTTTTGAACTGTGAATATTCTGTCCATCCAGATTATCAAGTAACCAAAACCAGTGTATGAAAAGATGTGAAACCCACTTTGGTAAGAAAGAAAACAAAAAAAGATAACCACGCTGACATTTTCTGTTATGCTTTGAATTTCAATATGTCTTTTCTAGACTGCATCATATACCATAACAATACCAATTTCATTTTCAAAAAATACGTATTGAATGCAGTCTCATAACAAAAGTACACATGCTCATTATAAAAAATTTAAAGGACAAAATATAAAAAAGGAAATGAAGAAAAATATTAGTCCACCACACAGAGATAAAATTTATCTGCATTAAACTGTGTTCCATTTTCACTGAATTTTTTTTTTTTTTTTATTGTTGGGGATTCATTGAGGGTACAAGAAACCATGTTACACTGGTTGCATTTGTTAGGAAAAGTCCCTCTTACAATCGTGTTTATTACAAACGTAATTTTCTTTTTACACAGCGGGGGCCATCCTTCTATGTTAAGATTTTTAATCTTGCTTTTTCCTACTTAACTGGATACATTCCATTTTTAACTTCTTCGGCAATGCCTGCCACGTGATCATGCCACGATTCACTGCATTTTTCTTCCATTGGTGGGCTCTGGCTTTTCCCCACGTGTTTATTCTGTATAGGATGCTGTACAGACAATTCTCAAACACGGCATCTCTGATGATTCCTTTAGGATCAATTCCTAGAAAGAAAACTTCTGGGTCCTCGCACACAATTTGAAGGTTTTGTACACATAACTGCCTAACTGCTTCCACCCTTATAGAGAGAAATTTATATCCCCTACAGCAGTGTCTAAGAAGGTGCATCTCATGGTGCTCTTCCTGCACCTAAATACTGCCTTAAAAAGTACCTGCTCATTTCTCATTGTTACGCACAGCTTATTTTTGCTTTGATTTATGTATTTTTGATTACGCGTGAGACTTTGACTCCTTCATGTTTGCCCCCTGTGAACGTGTGTGTGCTGCCCGTGATTACTACCTCCAGTTGTCACCTTCTGAAAAAACTTACTCATCAGGGCCCTTAGCGTTGGGACATTTTTACTAAAGCTTTGCTGCTAGTTGAAAAGTCTTCCTAGACAACAACAGCAGAGACCTTGTTCTTCCTCTGACAATTTCATCAGCTAAAAGAAAAAAAAAATCAATTCGATAAATTCAGTTTGTGAATTTATAAATGCCACCTGTAAAAATGACAACAGCTGTGCCCCCAAACAAGGGAGGGTAGCTGGGAACGCCTCTTCCCACAGTTGTCCAGAAGAAGGATGTTTATACCTTGCTCTGTGGCCCCTTAGATTCAAATGAAGCGCCCCTTCTCTAATTCACTGGGGACCTTTTATTCTGGTTTTGGCTTTAAACACCTCCTGTTGTCCTGGTTTTAGGAACTGGACTGGAAGACGGGGAAGCAGAGGTGAGGGTAGGCCTTCCCTCCACAAGCCGACTGGGGGCAGGCTGCGTCTTCTCACACCTTTTGTGGGGGCAGCATCCTGGTGCTGGCAGCCCTCCGGGGAAGCACAAAAGCTCAGCTTGGATTTATTTTCATTTCCATACATCTCACTGTTGGGCAGAAGCGAAGCTGCTATCACAGATGTTAAACAATTGGTTGTTTAATGACTCTGCCACCGCGGCTTCCACACTAGGTGTGGTGTGGTGCGTGCCCATTTACACAACTTCTTTGGCATTACAGTTGCTTAGGAGAACGCTTTGATAGGAGCAGATTTTGTGCAGTGACAAAAACATACTTCATTTTTATTTTTTTTCCCTCTCTCTGCATTTCACAGCTCTTGTCTACCAGCCCCTGGCAGAAGTCACCATTTCTTTGGCGAAGGAATGCTATTTTCCAAAATCCTTTGGCAGAATCTCCTAGAGATGTGTTTTTCTCCTCCTTCCTAATTTAGAAACAGTCTTCAAAGAAAAAAAAAAAAAAACTGACAAATTAATGTGAGAAGAAACGAACTCTGATTTAATTTTGCATTTCTTTCAAGCAAAGTTTCTTTGGGAGTTTATCATTTATAACCGATAAAACTGGCTAAAGAAATTTGGGGGAGAGAATTAAATAAGAATGTGTGTACCCCAAGATCGGACTGTTCCTGATTGTAGCAAAAAAGCAACATGGGATACAAATTGCAGATTTTATTAAAATCCTTTGTAAGTTAAATTAACATATTTCGGTGGTGAAGGAAGTCTTTTAATAAAGCGCAATAAGGAGTTTCGTGAATAAGAAAGAGTGAAAAGTGTTAACTGTGACATTTAAATGGTTACATGATTTTAATTATTCTTTTGACAATAAGCACCCTCCCGGATGTCTATTCAAGAAGCTGAAATCTGTGCCTGCTATGGAATTTGCAGTTGAATAAGAGCTTTGTTCCCTGCCTTTGGCAATTTTAAAGAAACAAATGCAAAAGGTATTAAGACCTTATAACAATCTACCACCTACCAAAGGGATCTAAAAGGCAAGGTGGCAAGTACTAGAGAGAAGTGAAAAGGAAAAAAGAAAGGGCACACAGCTGTACTTCTTCGAGAGACAGAGCACAGAGAGGAGAGGGTTGGTGAGAGGAGGGGCCGGAAGTCCAACTGATGCAACTTCTTATCTGTTCTTGGCTGTCAGGGGTTTCCGGCTGATCTTTTTCGATTTGTCATTATTCTTCTTTGGAGGTTCTGGGTTTGCCTGCATGTGTCTGCCATAGAGGCTGAAAAGAGAGAGAGGGAGAGAGAAAGAGAGAAAGGAAACCATGAGATCTATGTTACTATTAATACAAAATACTCTTCCATTGATGGAGCCTTCAGCAACAGATTCGTCGTCAGAAAAATACAGTAAGCCAGAGAAAACCAAAAGATCACTCCCATTTTCTCTGCGTCATACACTGTTATCTGAGGATATAAAATTCTCTTTTGCACACACCTGTACATCAGGCCACGATGTCGGATCCCAGACAAGCTTCCTGGGGCCTCAACCTCGCTGGGAGAAACTGTAGCATGTGGCCCGGCTGTTCCAGACTAAGTTCAAAAGGTGGCAGGTGTTCAAGTCGACAGTGACAGAAATTAGGCTGAACTGGAGAGACGGAGTGCCCATTTAGGGGGAAGTGAGCACTGCGCTTGACCTGAAAGCCCTAGGGCTGGCTAACGTGACAAAGAGCAATGGTGTCCGAGTCCGTGCTGCCTGCTCCCGCATGATGGATAGCACGGGGATGGCTGCCGCACATCAAAGCCACGTTAATAAGTACCGCTGATTAAATGTTGACAAAGTGCCCTACGACGACGGCGGGTGGCTTTCACTGCACAGCGACGCTGCCTTCACGGCTGAGCAGGCTTAACAGGACGGCAGAAGGTAATTAATCGATAATTTATGAGTAATTCTGATTAAACTAAATTAAAAGCCACCCTAAAATAAATACAACTCATCCACTCCTCGTACTGATAGAACCGTGTCTCCAAGAGAGCCTGGGAAAGTCGCAGCCCCTCCAGATGAAAGGCACCGTCGGACTCCGAGGCCTGCAGTGGCCGTGAACCAACCGGAGAGCACAGGCACAGAGCGTGGCCCAAGTGCTAATGTCCACTGTAGGAACGGATGTCCTCTCTTAATGGGGCACCTGGTGGCCAAGTACAGGGTGGCCCAATTTAGTACACATCGGTGTTCTTGATGACACTGCGGCTGCCAGGTGGAGGGCAGGGCAGAGGCTGGTGCACAGCCCCATCCTGCACACATGTCCAGCCAGGTTCTGGGGATCTTTCCAGGGAGAGGGAGGCCACTCCCTATGTGACAAAGGTAGCAGATGTGTCCCAGACATGTAACACGAGGGCCTGCAAACTGGCTTCCAAGTTCCATGAGAATCAGTTTAGAGGGCCTTTTGCTCCCGTCGTGGGGAGACAGGCCCATCCCTGCCCACCTGGCAGGGTCTTCTCAGGAGCCACAGGAGGGTCATTTCCTCCCCACACTTCACACATCCCCCTGATGAGTAGGCCCTGGGTCCCTGGGTCTCAGGTAGAGACCCCTGGTTTGGCAGAGAGGAGAGTGCAGGGTGTCCAACCTTACCTCTGGCTGGCCCAATTCCCAATGACATCTGTGTCCTAAATCCCTGAAACCTGTGGATATGTTACCTGGCAAAAGGGCCTCTGTGGGTATAATTAAACTGAGGATCTGCGATGGGCTCGGCACCCCGTGTCCTGGGTGCCCCCCCTACCGTGTTCCTCCTCCCCGGCACTTTCCCAGACACACCACCCAGGTGGGGGGACCCTGAGCCTCGGCTCCTCTCAGAGCCCCTGCACTTCCCCTCCTGGGCTCAGCTGCCTGATGCTGGAGCGTGACGGGCCCTGGAGGCCCCTGGTCCCCCAGCTCCTGTCCCCTGACCGCTCTGCGCCTCGGTGTCCTCAGCTGCGCAGCTTTCATGCAACCTCTGACCTTTCCCCTCTATGCTGCAACCCCCCATCTCCACGAAGAATACGCAGCATACACGTGCTTATGCACAGACAGCAGCAAACCTCAACGACTACACAAATCCCCAGAAGGAGGTTACGCACGCAGAGACCTGGTAACACAGGGGTGCTGGTGACTACAGGAGTGGGGAGACGGGAGGAGGAACCCACAGGACTCCATGGGGGCCTGCTCTGTGTGCAGGGCACGGTGGGCTTCTCAGAAGGGCGGGTGTGGAGCAGGGCCCTGACAAGGAAACCAGGGAAGTTATTTCACAGGGGGGGCACAGGGGCTGCCTGGGACTCAGCAGGCCTTCTCTCCTTTTCCTCCGGTGTTTTAGTTGCTGCCTATTAAGATTCAGACTCTAATCTGGGAGCCTGACCTCCCAGGGCTACAAGGCAATCTCCACAAAGGGCCAGGCAGGAGCTGGCCGCAGACCCTGAGCTAGATGTTCAGACCCTACTGACGATACTCCCCAGCTGTTGACGCTTAGCAATCTTTACCTTCCTCTCTGTGCCTCAGTTTCTTTTCTTTTCTTTTTTTTTTTTTTGTAGAGACAGAGTCTCAGTTTTTCACCCTCGGTAGGGTGGTAGAGTGCCGTGGCATCACACAGCTCACAGCAACCTCCAACTCTTGGGTTTAGGTGACTCTCTTGCCTCAGCCTCCCGAATAGCGGGGACTACGGGTGCCCGCCACAACGCCTGGCTATTTTTTTTGTTGTTGCAGTTTGGATGGCGCTGGGGTTGAACCTACTACCCTTGGTATATGGGGCTGGCGCCCTACCCACTGAGCCATAGGCACCGCCCTTCCTCAGTTTCTACATCTGTAAAATAAGGACACTGTTTTCCTTGAGGGGTGGCAGTGGCAGTTTGACAAACCTGGCGCCATGGCAAGGCTACTGGACACGGCCAGCGAATGCTTGCTCAAAACATAGGACTGATGTGGGGTTCCAGGCAATGTAATCAGACAAAGGAAATGATATGGTCATCTTCCTTCTTTAGAGCTTTTTCCTCTGAAGAGTAATATGGTTATTTTCTGTCAATGCTAAATCCTCAAATACCTCTGGAAGAAAGGTTAATCCTCTTTGAAGAAAGCAGGCAAGACAGAGCTAAATGCATCGCCCCACTTCCTCAGTGAGTCATGGCAGAGCTGGCCGCCGCCCGCCACACGGTGCTTTTCCTCCCCCAGCTCCGTGGGCAGAGGAGAGGTGGCGTTGTACTCAGCGGTCATTCCCATGTGGGGGCGGGGCTGTGGCGGAGCAGTGACAACACGCAGCTCAGGCTCCAAAATCTTGTGGCTCTACCAATGAGGAGCCACAGCGCCTCGGTTTGATAAGTAAGGGTGGGTGGGCGGAATAATGGTCCCCAAAGGCGGCCCACACCCGAATCCCTGAAACCCGTGACTATGTGACCTTCCGTGGCAAAGGGGACCCTGCAGTGTGATCAGCTACGAATCTGGGAAGACAATCTTGGATGATCCAGTGGGCCCAATGTCATCGACAGGGCTTTACCAGAAAGAGGCAGGAAGGTCAGAGTCAGGGTCCGAGAGAAGTGGGCAGAGCAAGGGCTTGTGAGGTGAGGGGTCCAGGTGGCCTCTGGAAGCCTGAAACGCGTTCTTCCCTCGTCTCCAGAAAGACACAATGTTACTGGCTCTGGTTTTAGACTTCTGACCTTTGAGAACTATACAATAATAAATTCGTTTTGTTTTTAGTGACTAAGTTGGAGGTAATTTGTTACAACAGCAACAGAGAACAAACCTAGCCTCTTTGGGCCAGGCAGGGCGGCCTATCCCTGAAGACTCTGCTTAATTTCAGCAGCAAAAATTGCAAATTTTTTGGGCTAGCTGCTCATTGACAAGGTAGACCAAGTTTTAGGAAAGGTAAGGCACCCCAGATGAAAAATGGTGCTGTTTCTACCAGAAGAAGCAAAAACAGGTGTGCAAACTGTCCCCTGTCTACTATGAACAGCATCAACTCTGTCCCCTGTCCCCTGAAGCCAATGCTGGTGGCCCATGTTTTGCTTGTCCCCAGATTGAGTATCTGCAGCAGTGACTGAGTAGGTATTTTACCAGTTGCAGGTCCCAAGAGGAGGGACCATGCCACAGCTTGCCTGGGTACACGTGGGGGCCTGAGGACTGGCCAAGACTCCTGTCCTCCTGAGAAGCCAGTTTTCTTCTCCTGTGACTTGCGCCTGAGGACAGGCGAATACAGACTCTGCTGCCCGACTGCTTCCTTCCCACCTCTCCTGCGCCTGGGAAGCCCAACCGTCCACTCCTCAGACCCTGGCACTACTACTGCCTCCTGGACAGCACATCCCTTTGGTGACGCCACCACTGCAGCTCGTCTCTGGGGCACCTGTTTGGCCCTACAGGAGGCCCCAAACACTGTGTGAGGGACACCCAGAGAACAGTCCCACAGAGTCATGCTCACCTCTGCGTTCTGCACCCTCATTGACGTGTAGCCTCAGGAATGTCACTAACTTGCCACCATCTGCTGTCCCCATCGGCAGAATGAGGATGACCGTTTCCAGCTACCTTGCAGGGCTTAAGGGAAGATGAAATCAGACACGAAGCACTCCTGTCTGTGGGGTGCCCAGGGGCTGCTCCGGAAGGGCAGCTGCGCCTTTGACCTCCCACCAAGCTCCGTGACTCAGGCCAGCTTCTTCTGCTTCTCACAAACTGCCCCCAAGCCCAGAGTGTGGCCGTGGAGCCCACATGCCACCCTGTGCCTTTGGGGCAGCTCCCTCCACGGGGAGGGTCTCAGTGGGCACTGCTGTGTGGCTGTGGTGGCTTGGGAGTGTGACAAGGGCAGCTGGGCTCAAGGTCACCCATGGGGCTGCAGGGGCTGGCGGGCAGATGCTCTATCCACAGAGAGCAGGGACCCTGTGGCACTGAAACCTGCTTGCAGGTGATAATGGGAGATGATAATGGAGTGGGGAAAACCAACCGCGAGCACCCCCAAGTGACAGGAGGGGATCGATTTCTCTTGGGAGTCTGATGAACAGCTCCTGTCACAGAAGACAGTGTCAAAGACGAGAAGCCAGGGATGCGTTGAGCAGTGGGAGGTGACCCACGGGCCTGCCTGTGCCCAGGGGCTGCCTAGCTCACCTGCGGTCCAAAGGCAAGTGAGGGGAGGGGCCTGTCCTCTGCGGCCCCCTGAAAGATCACTGCTGAAGATTATTTCCGGGGAGTCACGAAGGAGCGATTCTGCGACTGCCCCGGTCACCATGCTGCCGACTTCCGAGGAATGTCGTTAAAAGCCCTGCAGCGGCTCCTGGAAGCCCCATGTAACTGACCAGTCCTCCTGGTTGACAGCTGAGAAGGTACGACAAAAACACTCTGGCCCACCATACTCAGAACAAGTTTGGCGACACCCTTTTTATTAAGCAGTATGATATGTAAGATTTTCTATCAGCTGAGAGATGAATTTTATTTAATCTTATCATTTCAGTTGGATCCAAGCATCTCAAACCCCATGGTGGCGGAAGCAGTGAAGATGCCTGGCTGCCATCACATTCCTTCTTGGCGATTCCCCCCTTGACTACTGGGATCTAGGGCACGGTCCTGGTTCTTGCTCTCTGTCTGGTCCTGCTGTCTGTGCTTGTATCTCTTTGCATCCTCTTCCTTTGAAAGATCATTTAATTTTACAGGTTTAATGATCATCTCGGAGCCAGGCAGCTCTGCAAGTTACCACCGCCCTGGCCCAACTGGACACTCAGCTACTGAACCACCCACAGAGCAGGGCAGGGCCCCAGGTCCAGCCCCCCACACCTTCCAACCCTGAGGGTTAAATGCTGAAGTCATGTCGACATCTGCCTCTTTTTTCAGTTGCCATATTAATCAAGTCTGCTCGAAATTTCCCCTGTGGTAGAAATTCTTAGCCCCTAGAATTATCTCAGACTCTTAAGTTGGCTGTGCGTGTTTCATCAGAAAAGGAGCACAGCTTTCATCAGCTTCTCAACAGGTTTGTAACTCGGGTGCAATGGCCCTAATGTCCCATAGCTGCTTTCTGGTACTTGGTTTATTCTTCTTTTCACTGTCCCCCCAACTTTCTTCATTCTTTTTCTCTGTACCCTAAAATGGAGGCCCACATTACACGGCCATTAGAATATTGTACAGGTTCCCTTCTTGGCTTCCGTGACGCTGGTGCAGCCCTTCTTCCAGGCGTCTTATATATGACCACCAGAACAATCTCCCGGTGTTTCCATGGAAAATGGCGCCCGGTGCCCCCTGGATTGGGGACCCAGCCTGGTTGCTGGCCCAGAGCAGAGCATAGGTCACTAGAGGCCTAACTTGTGCCCAACTTCACGTCTTTCTGTGCACTAAGAGGGACGTGTACCCCAAGACTGGGTGAGGCGGGCAGTGCTGAGTGTGGCAAAGACAGGGCGAGTGCGAGTGGTGCCATTTAAGAGCTCAGTGACCTCAGAGTCCTATGCCTTTCCCCAACCTTTGCTATCTTAAATGGCAAATGGGGGCATCTGCTCAGGACTGCAGACTTCTGCGTCTCCTTTTGTCGTCTCTACACTACAGGCACCGCTAGAAACACATTGTGTGCTATGTAAATATTGTCTTTCCCAATGCCAGGTAGATGAGAGGTACAATATGCTGTTCCTAAGTCATTTGCTCATGTCATATGCATTCCTACTGTTGTTTTGGGTGTTTCCATGGAAAGTCCTTATACAGACCAAGAAAAGAACCAATTTCAAAAGCGAAGGAGACGGCCAGCGAAAATAATGGCGAGAAATAATTTTGCTCATAATCTGTAATCTGCTGGCAGGATCCTAAATTTAAAATCGCTGCAAATAAATCTGTGGACAAAAGGTGTGAAGTCTGGATTATTAATAAACATTTGCAATATCTTTATTTATCCTATCTAGCAGCTAGGAGGGGCTGGTGACAGAACCTTAGCACATAAATTGCTGACTCTTAAAGGAAAAAAAAAAAAGAACAGTTACCCTATTCCTATGAGAAGTCTCATTAATTCAAAATGCAATTTTTTTTTTTTTTGAGATCAAACCTCCAAGAGATGGTTCCATGTCATTCCCTAACAGCACTGTGCCTGTCATACTCTTCCCCATTATAACCCTCACTGCTTACTGTGTCCAACACACCGTGGGGGAAAAAAAAGAAAGAATAAACATGAACGCGCAAAAGGCATCTATATAAATATCCAAAAAAGAATACATAGCTGGCTTGCAACAGATACCAAGCTACATAAAAATACAACGTAAGGCAGATATAAAAGCACCTCACACACTCAGGACGCTATCTGCCTGTCCTCCTGGAGGGGAGAGAGGTGCATTCTAGCGGCACAAAACTAACAGTGTCGTGCACAAAAGATGCTCGTTAAACTTCATCATCCTGTCTACTCTAATGATGCTTTTACTTAATAAAAATTCCCTGAGCAGTTGCAAGGATATTAGGCAAGGTCTTTGGTTATGTATCAGAGGTCCGAGCTGTCACCAGCAAGCATGCAGTTCAGGAGGTATGTTCCCAGGGGACGGAGCTTTCACGGAATATATGCAGAGAAAAATCAATAACTGCAACTTGCCTCCTTGCTTAAGCATTTAGGAAAATAGGTAATCCTTTTAAATTAAACTGCAAAGTGCTAAATGTTGCAATTTGCAGAATAAACTCAAAGGCAAAGGAAATCAGTCCAAGGGCACTGGTAAGTTTCCCAAACAAGCTACTTCCCTGATAGACTTTGTCCCTGGAGTGAATATTTGTTATCAAGTGAAAGGATTCATTTAGTTCTTGGTTATCTGTAGTGATTAAAAAGAGACACCCAACCATATATGTCTGTGTGTCTTTATAATACATGCACAGATACATGTATTCCTAAACTAAGGAAGAGAGGAATTGTATTTTACATGGGCAATTTGCCCTTTTCAAAAATTATTCTTCAAAAACACTAGTGTGACAATCTACTAACTTGAATCTAGCTCTCAAAAGCTAAATAATAATTATCTAATAGGTCTGTTAACATGGATAGCTGAATGTTAATACTATATGATCATAATGAATATCACTTTTGTTCGTATTATGTGTACATAATCCGCTTCAAATTTCAAACCCTGCCAATACAGAATTGGCTGAAGCGATTATCATTGTCAGGGCAAGAGGGAGGCACCCCTCCAAAAACTTGAATTTCTGGGAAACAAGATTGGCGTCTGTGTATTAAATGGTAAAATCAGCACAAAATGGATCAAACTGAAAACATTAAAAGTCACCCAGAATAACACTAGCATATCTCCCGGACTAGCGAGACTCCACTAGAACCAGAAGAAGGGTATCAATTAAGCTGGGCAGAGAACCCGTCCATCGGGGGCGGGGGGGTGGTGGTCAGGACAGGAAACAGAAGGGTTAAGAGTGGGCTGGGGTTCCTCAGCACCTCCAGGGAAAGCTGGTGGGACCATCTCTCTCCAAGGAAGCCGAGAGCACAAACCTGGCTCTATCCCACCCGAGAAGCCACACAGCCCAGCAAGCAGGTCTCCATCTCCTGGCCCCCAGACCCCCGCCCAGGTCTCTTTCTTGTCCTTGCTACTCTATAGGAATGTTCTTTCCCGGGTCTCCCAGAGATAGGTGCCACAGCCACCCCATTTTACAGGCGAGGAAACAGAGGTACAGAGAGCGTCAGCACCCGGATGGGAATGCAGGCATTCGGATTCCAGAGCCCAGGCACGCCACCCTGGCTATGGGAAGTGAGTGACTCGTGAGTGTGACCCACGAGGAAAACAGGCCTAGGACTCAGCTCAAACTGCTGAGGAAGATTACTTGGCTTAGACATGGGGTGAGCCCAAATATGCTGGCCCTGAGAGTTGCCTGGGGAGAGAAACTGTTACACACAAAGCAAACTGAGAGACGGAGAGAGAGAGAGACCGGGCTCCCATGCCTGAGGGCCGCTGTATTGCTGGATTATTTTTAGTAGAAAATTATCAAATCGTACCCCCTCCCTTTTAGGCTTTGTGCTCCTTGCAATCAAAGGGATGCAGAATCTTCACACAAGATGCCTTTAAACTACTTCAAACTCCCAAGTGAGGGCTTCTTTGCCCACATGGTCTACCTTTGACTGGACTATTTGTTTCCATCACAACATCTGTCACAATATAGTGACTTTGTTTATTTGATCACTGTTGTTTCCTCCCTGCTCGAATAGAAGATTTCTTCCTACATGGCTGGAACCTCATCTTGTTCAGTGTCCTCTGCCTGGTACGCCACAGACACGTGGTAAATGTTTGTTGACTGACTGAATGAAAGTGTGTGTCAGGCGCTTCCTACGATGTACTGAAGAAGCCTCGATGTGAGAATCCCAGCTGGACCATCAGTGCCTCCAGGACGGGCAGTATGTGGAAATTGTTTTTGTCTCTCCAGTGTGTGGTACACAATATTCATCTCATCAGTATGGAGTGACTGATGGATTTAGTGGGTATCTGGGCTCAGGAATATTTCCTGACGTTCTCAATGGCAGGGTCATCAGGTGACTAACCACCAGCTTGCACGCAGAGCTGTCTAACGAGAGGGTATGTGCTTGCAGCTCACAGCAAGTGTCCTCATCTTTGGGGACACGCGTCCTCTTTTGTGGAATGCTGGTCCCTAATCCTGTTTCCTAGGTGTTTCTCTCAGCATGTTCTCTAAGTCCAAAAGGCTGAAGGCAAAAGGAGCACATAGTTAATGCCCAACAGTGCCGCTTCCTGACGTGCAATAAACAGGCCCCCACTGAATACTGATCATAGCTGTAAGAACAGTTGAAGACAGTAGCTGTTTATAGGAGAAAATTCAGTTAACATGAATGTCATAGGAGCAATGTCAGAAAAGTGGGTTTCTTCCCTTGTTTTTCTTCTTAAAAAACAAAAATAAGAAGGAACTTTATTATCACAGGATTAGAGTCTTTCTGGCCACACCTGGTTTCTCCGTGAACTCAGAGGTGCTCAGCACGGCTGAAGCTTCTAAGCTCATCACGAGAAAAGAGCTTGGACGCTGAGTGTTACGCCTTAGTGCTTGTTTACGACGCTTCCTAGATGTTAAACACTTGATGGCTTAAGCAACGTCCCATGAATGAAAGCATGTGGGGTGCACATCTGTCTTCAGGCCCTGATGATATGACAAATATAGAGATGGTGTCCCTTAACGGGGAGTATTAGTATCCACAAAGAGCAGCCCCCCCTCTCTGTTTTTGTTTTTAGATAAGGACAAAGGGTAAAAGCGTACACAGGCATTACTAACACTTCCATCATCATCATCATTATCACTTCTACTACTGTTACTGCTATTCCTCCTCTTTGTGGCTAATGACAAAGGTCCCTCCGTCCCTCTCAGGGTCCTTCAGATGACCCGAGGATTTGATGGAGGCAGGTGACACAGACCATGCCGACGGGAAGCTGGCCCTGTCCTTAGACAGCAGGACAGGCGCATCTCACAGGGTGAAGCACTCTGCACTGGAACTCGGGAGGCTGTGGAAGGGGCCCACAAGCTGGATGATCTGGGCTTCCCCAAGCAGAAAACAGGATGCTTGGATTTAAACAGGGGTTGCAACTACCTAGGACGCCCCCTGCCCTCCCCACCTCGCGTGGCCAGTGACAGATACCACATAGTGAGTGGGTGTCTGACGGCACTCAGACAGACCCAGAACCCACTGGACGGAGCGCTCAGCCTGGCCAGCACCGGGCAGCTGCATGGAACTCCCCCCCTTCCCAGATGAGCCCCGAGAAAGAGTTCACTTACAGACACTCCCTGAAGCCTGATTGATTGATTGATTGATTAGACCTCTTCTTTTTCTTTATTGTTGGGACTCACCGAACACTCCCTCAAGCCCTAAGGAAACCATGTTAGGGGAGACTTCCCAGGGCTTGCACCTGCACAGTTCCCTCTGTGCTCTGCGCACACTCCAGCACCGTGCCTGAGACTCTGGCCAGCGCCTATCATCCCCTCCTCCATCATCCATGGGGGCTCTGGGAGGTGAACCATGTTCTACTTACAAATGCAGCAAAGTGACTAAGTAAAAAAGAAAACCTCGGGAAGCAAGACCAGAAAGCCTCCAGTTCCTGGCTACCCCCGTGGTGCTTTAGCCACAAGGTTCTCACAGGTGGATTTGGAGAAGCACAGCTCGGGCAGGCTGCACCTGGCATTCTGCATTCCCCTGGCAAAGTCAAGTTTCCCCATAAAAGCTGTGGCCTCTCAGAGGTGGCAAACATCACTCCTGCATGACAGCATATCAGGCTTCTCCTGCGTCCAGCTGCCAATCTTTGAACTACCGGCCAAGGATAGGCTGGTGGCAGGGGAAGACCCAGCTATTGTGGGCAAGGGAATGTAGTGGTGAGCAGAAAGGGACAAAGTGGGATTTGGGAATAACAACTGTCATGGAATAACAGAGAAGACCCCTCAGAGAGCTCAACAGGAGGGGAGTCTCTGAATTCCATCCTTCTTTTATTTTTTTTTCCATAAAACTCATACTTCTACATTTTTTTTTTTAAATCACAGCTGTGTACATTAATTCAATCATGGGGTACAATGCGCTGTTTTCATATACAATCTGAAATATTTTCATCAAACGGCTCAACATAGCTTTCATGGCATTTTCTTAGTTATTGCGATATTTCTGAGTTTTATCAGGAAAAAAAATCCTGGAAGAAAAGAAAGGTTTTAAAATGTAAAAAACACTTGCAGCTCCTGGTTAGATTCAGCACATTTAATAGTTTTCATGCACTTCTTCCTAGTTTTCACTTTTTAATTATTTTTTTGAGATAGAGTCTCACTCTGTTGCCCAGGCTAGAGTGCAGTGACATCATAGCTCACAGCAACTTCAAACTCTTGGGCTCAAATGATTCTCTTGCCTCAGACACTCGAGCAGCGGAGACTACAGGCATTCACCACGATGCCTAGTTATTTTTTTAGAGATGGGGGTCTTGCTCTTATTCAGGAGGGTCTCAAATTCAGGAGCTCAAGCAATCCACCTGCCTTGGCCTCCCAAAGGACTAGGATTAGAGGCGTGACCCCTGTTCCCAACCACCTCCTAGTTTTTTTTTTTTAAATGAAAGATTTTTAAGAGATGCAGAGAAATGTATGGCCTACAAGTGCAAAAAAGGTTAAAAACTAAGGGGTCTGTGGTTTAAGCTGTTAAAAATGACCTACAAGAGCACTTCATGCATCGGCAGGGAATCTGGTGGAGACCCACCCCCAGGAGGACCTGCCTCTCTCTGCACGAGAGCTTTAGCTGTTTGATGCCCCCAACAGGCCTTGTGGGCTCCAAGCAAAACTGTGGCCGTGGGCGAGCAGGGAAGAGCAAAGCTTGTCATAACAGCCCCTTTCATCCAAGAATCTCAAGTGTTTCATCTAAGAATCTCACCCACAAAACACCCCTGGAAGGTGCTAGAGCGTTCTAAATACAGCTGGTGAGAGCGAGGTGGAAGTTAAAGTGTGGGGCGGAGATGCCAGGGGCGCAGGTGTCTGCAAAGCCCCTCCTGGGCCCACAGTGACGACACTGTGGACGGGGGATCCCAAGGGAACACACACACCATAGTTATTTTCAAATACCCACAAACCATGTTCGGAAACAATCGGCTCCTGTTATCTATCCTGACAACGTCCTCATGGAGAAACATTCTTCCCCATTAACTATCGTCCGTGAAGATTTGTGTCTAGTATATTTTCCCCAGAGGTGAAGCAAGGCCTTTCTTATTTACCAATGTTCACTACTTGAAGCGAATACCTAAGGCGCGTTACTTTTTCTCCTCCTAGGCTACTTTTAACATCTTGTTTTTGAACACATTCTTAGCACCTCAGGCATGGTCCATATCTCACGTATCTCCGTAGAATAATGCTGTCCAAACAGTAACTCGAGCCACAAACATAACTCGCACTTTTCTCATTGGCATATTCAAAAAGTAAAAGGCAGATGAAAATTAATTTTGATAAAATATGTTGTTCTACCTACATGTAATCTATCCAAAATGTTATCATTTCAAAATGTAATCATTTAAAAAAGTAATTAATGACCTGTGTTACCTTTAATAAGTAATTCAGTAAATTTATGCTGTTAAGTGTAATGATTTTTCTTGTAGTATGTCTTTGAATTCTGATGGCTATATTTACAGTTACAGACCATCTCAGGCAGGTAGGTTCCAAGTCAAGGGCTCAAGAGTGATTGGCGCCTGTGCCTCAAAGGGGTAGGGCGCCGGGCCCCATATACCGGAGGTGGTGGGTTCAAATCCAGCCCCAGCCAAAAACTGAAAAAAAAAAAAAAAAAAAAAAGAGAGCTCAAGAGCCACACACAGTTAGTGTTGGCTATCTGCAGATGTTAGCTAAGCTATCTTCTTGTACTTTGCTGAAAAGCATTATAAAGGCTGATGGACTCTTTCCTGGCATCCCGACTACCTTGTTACCTATAATGCTTTAAAGAAGGAAAGTGTGCCTGTTTATCTATGTAGAAATGTTCTACATAAGAGGGAATATATGGATCATTAAGAAACTTTTGAGGTTGGGGGTGGTGGCTCACACCTGTAATCCTAGCACTCTAGGAGGCTGAGGCAGGTGCACTGCTTGAGCTCAGAATTTTGAGACTAGCCGGGGCAAGAGCAAGACCCAGTCTCTACTAAAATAGACAAACTAGCCGGGCATTGTCACAGGTGCCGGTAGTCCTAACTACTCGGGAGGCAAGAGGATCACTTGAGCCCAAGAGTTTGACTTTGCTGGGCGGCGTCTGTGGCTCAAAGGAGTAAGGTGCTGGCCCCATATGCTGGAGGTGGCGGGTTCAAACCCAGCCCTAGCCCCAAACTCCAAAAATAAAGAGTTTGACATTGCTGTGAGCTGTGACACTGCAGCACTCTATCCAGGGTGACAGAGTGACATTCTATCTTGAAAAAAAAGAAATCTCAAAACCCCCTCCATAAAAATCAAAACCAGGGAAGGTTTTGAGATACACAAAAATCAAGAAATGTAAAATCCATGCAGATGGAAATAAATGAAAGTTTCAGCAACTGGTGTTAAAACGTGCACAGGTCAATCAGAAAGGATGCTGCTGACTGTGGTTCTTGAAAGTGAAATAACTGTCCAAAGCTCCAGCAGTGACCCACGTATCTACCCTCTTACGGGTGTGCGTGCACATTTTCACTTACACAGAGCTGTCCCCAATATCCTTAATTGTCTGAGCTTGGAAAGGTCTTCAGGGCAAAACTTGGCTGGAGAAATGTATGCTAGTCCCTTTCTTCCCCCAAAGCCAGAAAACATAAAAGTGGCTTGGAGAGCCGCGCTGGCCAGAGTGCACCGTCCACGATGCCCTCACCGGGGGCTGGAGGAGCAGCAGGTGTATTCCTGAGTCTGACGCCTCCCAGCACTGAATCTAGCCTGGGGCCCGTCACACTCCTCTGTTCCCCATCTGGCTCTGACCTCCGGGCTGCACAGGGTTGTCCGGAACAGGTGCAGTGGCCACGAGATGTGGCCCCCGCAATCAGGCTCTCCCACAGGAGAGAAGAAGGATCTTGGGGGGGGGGGAAATATCAGATTTTCTGGTTATATCAGGGCTGAGAATATTCTTAAATTCCCCATTATGTGTTGCGGTATGATTATTCCCCATAAAACTCAAAAATATACAATGAGAAACTAAAGGAGGGTGAGATCCAGACTCTACTGTTGAGCGCCCCTAGATTTCTTCCTCACCATTCTTTGGACGACTGCTGATGTGCCTCCAAATACCACTTTCTTCTCTCTCTGCACCAAGGCAGTCCCTCCCCCATCGGCCTCTTGGAATCTTCTTGTTCTGCTTGTATCTCCCACATCTCTGAAACCCGCCGTCTGTACCTCTGGCTAATATAGGCAGTGAGCTTGCTCTTACGGGGGACACTTTTATAGAGTTGACTTTAAGATACACAACAAGCAAGGCTGGTATGATTTGTGAATATGGGTTGAAAGCAAACATTCTGGCTACCTGGCCTGTTTAGAGAGAGAGAAAGAGAATGAATATGAATGAATCTCACTTTATGTTCAGCACCTGTGTGGAAGTTATAATGTACAGCAGACTGTTAGAAATGATTGTGCAACTCATTAGTAATTCTTGGCAGCTGGGTGCCTTTGGACAAGTTACCTAACCTCTCTGAAAATGCCTTCTCATCCGCAAAATAGGACTGATAATAATAGTACATAACTCATAGGGGTGTTGTGAGGACGAAATAACACAGCGCCCAGCAGGTACCAAACAGGTGTTCAGCAAACCCAGTCCATTATGCACCGTACCCAGAACCGGGGTTGTCCATTCGAAAGCTGGTTGAAGCCACAGAGTTGCAAAATGCCTTCTGGTTGTGTGCCCAAAGTTTTACACAAAACACAGCTTCCTTTCCAAAGAGATATTTTTTAAAATGTTGTAATATGTATGCTTGAGAAAAATAGCAAATGGCAGAGAACATAAGGAGGGGGCCTTGGATATGAAACTCCCAACAAGTTTAGTCACTTTCTGAGCTTGGTCTTCACCGACTGTAACACACAACCACGCTAGTCAAAGCCAGAGATAGTCATGGCGAGGCTCCCAGGAAGCAGACTCTTCTGCTCTGTCCAGGGTTCTGAACAGGCAGCTCACCAGGGCTAATTGAAAACACGAATAAGGGTACTGATCGCATCCCCAGGCCTCTGCAGAACTTCTCCTATTCACGGGCTAAGCTGTTCTCAAATCGATTCAGGTGGGAACCACATTACGTAAGAGTCAATAATCTTTATGGTAACACTGCAGTGAAAATGTCATTTGTTGTAATGAACACTGATCATAAGTTAAGCCCCTAGCTACTCTCTCTGTTATTTTTCATTACACTGTTCCTTGCTCTGTTGTATTTCAGGAGAACGGAGGGAATTCATCCAACCATGTTCGCCCGTCAGCTCTTCGTTACTCAGATTAGATTCTGCTAAGATGCAACAGAGCAATTTGCAAACACACTGATTCTTAAGGAAATGCATCAGACGTTAGCTATATGCTCCTCTCCTGAGGCCAGCGGGCAACCTTCCCCCCGCCCCCCCTGGTTATCTGTCCCCCTCATTTGCTATTTTCCTCTTTATTTATCTTCCACTCAATCCATACTTTGGTTCTCCAGGCCCAAATCTAAGCATTAACAACGTGTTTCCGGGCATTTCTTTTTTCCCTTCACTAATAACTCTTTGTTCAATTCAACACCCAGAATAATGTTTCCGAAATCATCATCATCTCTGCTACAGCTCTCACTAGCAAACACCACTCTGCTTACATGACAGTTATTCCCCCTCTGGCTGCTTTAAAGGACACTGACTCCAAAAGGCACACCAGCGAGGCAAAGCTGGAACTCTTCCATTTTTTAAAAAAGCCAATATGAAAAATTCATTTTGCATGTTGTATATTAAGCATGAGAGCGGAATTTCCATATGTCTCTCTGCTTCCTGCTCCTGAAACTGCTTGGAAGTTGGCTGTCGCGTCCCCACAGAGGCCATCTGACCAGCCTTAATGGTCACTGACCAGCACGGAGGCTTGAGGACCACAGGGGCTCACACCAAGCGCTGGCCTCGTGGCTGGTGGGCTCTGCCATGCTAGCTGGGCGTGAGGATTCAACACATCCCCACCTGACACGGGACGCTGTTAGTTTCCATGAGAACATTAGTTTTGATCCTATCTCCTCACCGTGCTGCAGACTAAGATATTAAGGAGAAGAAAATGACACCTGCAGGCTCCACAGATCGGAGCTCACCCCCCTGGTTGTTTCCAGGGCTGGCGTGCCTGGGAAAGCTCCCCTTTCAGGGAAATCGAGCTCAATGAACCGAAATGTATGCAGACAGGCACTGCAGTAATGCTCTGTTCTCTGTTACTATACTTTCCTCCGGATACACATCAGAGCAAAACTGAGAAGAAACTTTTATTAAAACGTCTGCAGCTTTTAAAATCCCACACTCAAATCTTTCCCCTGGATGTGACACAGTGCTTCTGGAGAGTACAGAAGACTATCTCTTGACGGATGTGAAGATCACATGCACTTTCAAAACACACGGCACAATCTCACACCGGGGTCACAGTCCTCGGGAACTGGGGGTTTCAAGGAAAAACTACTGAGTTGGATTCAAAATCCTTGCAGGGATGGTGGGTACGGGATCAAGGCCAGAAAAAAGGAGTTCAAAATACGGGCCAGGGTTAAAGTGAATGTGGACAACCCCAACACGGAGAGCGAGAAGTAGGAATAGCACAGCAAACTCCCCCTGGCCTTAACGGAAAAAATCATGCCAAGGAGGTAATTTACCAACACCACAATGTCAAATTCAGTGCGCCACTGAGGCAGAGTAAACACGCGAAAAGAACCTGAAAATCTTGATAGATGTTAAATCCAGAAACAGCCAGTTTTGACAAGAACAACTGATATACACCAGAAGCCAAAGGAAAGCTCCTTCGGATGGTCCGACAGACTCGCCCAGACTCAGAGGAATCCCTGAGGTCACCGTAGGGGACCAGACAGGCAGAAACTGCCACCCCACCCGAGCCTCACTCGACTCCTACATCACGGGTTGTCAGCTGCCACCCAGCACAGGGGTTCTGAGCACTGAATGCCATACTGAGCACCTTGCCGAAAACGTCTCTCCCCAGTACAGCGTTCGCGATTATTACCCAAACATGCTAGCTCAAAACGCACCTGTCTCTCATAAAGTACTAAGAAATGAAAAATGAATGGAAAGACACAGATGGAAGAATGTTCGAGTAAAAATAATATCATTTGGGGATATTCAGGCAGTTTACCAATGTTCTCCTCCCCCTGCCAAAGGCAGGTAGCTCCCTGGCGGTATGTGAGGGGGGTGCCTCGCTTCACCTCTCCGTCTCGTCCACGGGAAGAGTGGACAGTGCTGGGGTCCATTATCAGTCTCCCCTCTGCCACAGCAACACGCCCAGCTGCTGGGACCCAGCACGAACCGAGTTAGCCCGTTCTCTTGGGAGAGAGGTAAAGCTGAATCTTATCCTAGGGTTGTATGACATCAAACCAAAACAAGTCAAACCAGAGTGACAACAATTAATTGTCCTGCTACCCAACCGTATCTTGGCTGGGTACCCCAAAGAAGTGTCTTATGTGTCTACTTGAACAAGAGGTGGCAGAACACCCTTCTCCCCAAAGGTACGGCACACTAACTCTGAAACATTGCTAAGCCCAGACATATGGAGACATATACATCTGTCCACATACAGAATGGACATGGTTAAAATTATAGAGAAAAGGCAACTTTGGCAGTAATGTTAACTGTATCCCTTCATTTTTATCTTACAGATGCCATTTTTCAAATAAATGGCCATCTATTATACCTTGTTTAGAAATTCAGAAGGCCCAATTCATAACTGCCAAGTCGTAGAAGCAGCCCAAGTGCCCACTGACCCATGAATGGATTAACAAATTGTGGTGTATGTCTACCAGGGAACACTATGCAGCCATAAAAAATGATGGAGACTTTACATCTTTTATATTTACCTGCATGGAGCTGGAATATATTCTTCTTAGTGAAGTAATTCAAGAATGGAAGAAAAAGTTTCCAGTGTACTCAATACCACGATGAAACCAATATATAATCACCTACACATTTATATAAATGATAAAACACTATAGTCCAGAAAGGAGGAAAGAGGAGGAAAGAGGAGGGAGAGGGGAGGGGTGGAGGAGGCCAGGAGGAGGGAAAGTATTGGTGGGATCTCATCTAATGTGCATAATGAAATGGCGTTTTTCAAAACTATTAAGAGTAGAGTATAAATGTCTTACCACAATAAAGAGGTAAGTCAGGCGATGCTTATTTTAGCAAGTCTGATGTAAGCTTTCCATATTGTATATTAAATCAGCACACTGTACCCCATAAATGCATTAGCATACACAGTTATGATTTAATAAAAAAAAAAAAGAAATTCAGAAGAAGGTTACAACTGTCAGAAGTACCCTACTTTGACATAACTTCTACTAGTATTTTGGTATACTTCTTACAAGTTGTCATCTGAGACACTTAAAACAAAACAAAACCAGTAATAATTCATAGTGTGCTTTTTATTACTCATTTATTAATTTACTCTCTATGAGTTATTTTAAACAAAAGTTACTGCACCAATAAGCAGTATTACCTACCACACGATCCTAACCCCAATTATTGACAGGCAACCTATGACTCCATACCACATTTCATAATTTATGTGAACATTTCTCTGTTTTGGGAAAGACTGCCTCTAATACGCTCCCTTAACAGAAGAGCAACTTCAATGGTGTGGCTTTGGACAAATCATTTAATCTAAGTGCCGGTTTTTCTGAAAACTGAAAAAAAAAAAAAGATAACAAAAAAAAAAAAGAGAGACAAATAATATTCATCAGCATCATCAGACTTTTGTGAAAGTTCAAAGAGATAAATGTATTTGAAAGCAAGCAGCATTTCACAAACATGTAGGCCTCTGTAGATGTTAATAATGGAAAATACGGGATGTAATTCCTCACTGAATTTTCTTCAAAGGAATCATATTTGCATGTAAGCCAGAAACACATGAGGAGGGGACGGAGGTCCCTCAGGGAACCAACACCAGTAGAGAGCTTTAAATTCCCTCTGTAGCAAGGAGCCTCAGAGTGGTGTAGCCAGGGGCTTCCTTTTTGTGGACAGGGGAGTTTATAGAATTATTTACAGAAATGCTAAAACATGAAAAACTGTAGTGCATCTTACAAATGCATACTTAATAAAGTAATAATTTGAGACCAACAATAAATGTCAGAGTAAATACAATAGTATGTCTTACACAGAGGTTCTTAACCTGCAGGGCTCTGGCCCCTGCCAGGGGTTATCTGGCAACGTCTAGAGCAGTGATTTTGAACCCCTGTGCGGTGGCACACCAGTATGCCATGAGAGGATCTTAGGTGTGCTAAAAAATCTTTAAAGATTAAATACATTATTTTTGAAAGACATTCAAAAATACCTTTTTTAAAAATTCTTTTTTTGGATCAACATAATTTAAGTGTGCCATGGAAGTTTAACTACAGGTTCAAGTGTGCTATGAGACCAAAAAGGATGAAAAAAACTGGTCTAGAGCCTTTTTGGATAGTCAGCTGTCAACCTGGGAGCAGTGGTGTGGGGCTGCTACTGCCCTCTAGCGGATGGAGGCCAGGGGTGCTGCTAAATATCCTGCAGGGCCCAGCGCAGCCTCCCCAACAGCAAACAGTATCCTGTCCCAAACATCAACGATGCTGAAGGTAAAAAAAATGGTTGGAAACAAAACTTAGATGACCTGAAGGCTTTACTGAAAGTTCAAATGAGGGACAAATGGCTTTTTCCTCACCTCACCTCAGCCCCTGAAATATAACATTTCCATCACCAGTGTTTCCCCTAAACATGTTTCATGAAGACTCTTCGTGTACAGAGATCCAAGCTACCAATTACTATATCCCTATTTTTACTTACAGCAAGCAAGACTAATTCATCATATCATTAGAAGTTTGTTTTATAAGTAAATTAGAGAAAGCAAGCTGATTAAAGGAAAAATATCATGACAATACAGGTGCTACCTGGTGGTCAAGGCCAAATCACTCCCCTGGAAAATGGTGTTTCTGTGTTTATGTGGCTGTTTTGTACAGATACTCTTCACACGGGCCATTTATCACATTCAATTCAAGGCCGGTGATGATGACACGAAGTTAGTAAGATTCTCCAAGCTACAAAATGGAAAATGGAAAGAAAAGCATATATCTACTATTTCCAAGGTTTCTTTTTTATCTCCAGGGAACTGTGCCTGCAACAATATTCAGGGATTTCCGAATCACGGCATCAGGGAAGCACTCTACAGAGAAGAAGGCAACTGATGGGGACTTACCTAGAGCTGCAGGTAGGGTTCGGAAAAATGCTCACCTGAAAAAGTATATACTTGGGAAAAAGACTGCTCTGTTTGTCTGGATTTATTGAACAAGGCTATAAACTGAGGCTAGAGAAAATTTACACACGTGTGCACAAACACACACACAAAGGGGAAACGTGAATGAAAATTAGTACTTGGTGCGAAATAGATGTGAAGAAAAGAATTAGATGGCCGAGTCTGAAAAGTGCACCAAACTCAAACTCAGCTCCCTACGGTGAGTCTGTAAAGGGTAAGTCTTTGTGAAGGACCTTGTCCCAGGGTCAAGGTTAAGGACCCCTGACCTAGACATTCTCTCAGATGACTTCAAAGAAATGCTACTCAAGAAAGTCCGTCAAGGAGCAAGCAGAGTGACAGACTTCTGGACTAGGGGTCTGCGCAAAAGCAGACCCTCAGCACCCCGGCAGGTGATGGAACAGAACTGCACAGTTACAGAGTGATCAGAATGGCTAGGTATGAAATTAGGAGAGACTTGAAAAGAATCTGTAAAGGTAATACTCTATGTGAGGCAATGTTAAGAAAAAGTACATTACAACTAATCTTCATATAATGATCCTTCAGTTGCTGGTGATTCAAGGTAGAATTCAACGGATACTGACACAGCAATATCAAAACAGACTTAGACTATAGGAACAGGGTCCAGAGCCTTGTTTTAGATGTAATTTTATTAATGAGCGGAACGTCATGTTAGGTATATGTAGTACATGCCCTTTAAACTACTCTCCCCACACTCTGGCTCAGGGTACTAGATCCCCGTAGGAGGCTGAGCTTGCGTGCGCGTGTGTGCAATCAAGAGGTTCAAGAATGCACCAGCTGGTCGACAGACTCAGCACCGAAGAGCAGAAGGGGCACCCCAGCTCAATGTCCTGATCAACAGTCCTCATCTTCTTCTTTCCTCCTTTGCGAGGCCCACCACTCCTCCTCTGTCGGAACCCTCACTCTTTCTTCTAGAGCCCAGCTCTGGTCATCCTCACAATCATGGTTCACCCTTCTTCCAAACACCAACTCTTTGGCCTGCTGGACTGGTCCTCCACTTCCTGCAGCCCCAGCACCCCAGGGATCAGATACCCTCCCATCCTTTACATTGGCTCCAGAAGAGACTGTGACCCCAGAAATGAGGGCACCGGTGCAGTCTGAACAAGCTGCCCCACCCCAGTGCATCTGTGGCTGCTCATAGTGTCAAAGGGTGCTCTGACCTCACTGTCTAAATCCCAGCCCTCTATCTGTGCACACCCCTCAGTTAGGTGGAGATCCTGAAGGCAAAGACACTATCTTATAAATCTCTGCCTAGCCTGGTCCCGTCCACATAAAGTATACTTAGTACATAATTGCTCATGGGCTGATTGATTAAAAAGGCCGAGACTTAATCTCTTCACAGGTTCATAAGAAATATACCAAGAAACTGAAGGCTACAGCTGGCTTCCTAATTAATATTAGTCACTTGGCAGTTCTTAATTAAGAACTCTGAAATAAAGACCCACCTTTCTGCCAGCCAAGTGGGTATCACGTTCATTAGTATTGAAGTGATGTAACCATAACTTCATTTATGCTCTTTTCTCTGCCCTGCCAGATGGGAACATTAGCTGCATAGTATTTATTAATATAATATAATAATAAACAAAGATAAACACAGAAACCGGGGAAATTCAGGCAGAAGCAGACACCTGTACTCTTTTGGGAAGGCGGCCCTCTCTTGTTCTACTGCTGGGAGGACGTGAACGAGGCTCAATGTGGAAAGCAGGCTTGCTCTCTCTCTGACACCAGCTTTGGAGAGCTTCTGTTCCCGAGGAGGGGGGACTGGTGTGTCCCCACCACCCTCCTGATGCCCCTGGCCTCATTCAAGGCTTGTCTGTACCTGCCTCATGGAAAGAAAAGGGTGTGGACTTTTTAAATTGAAAAAGATCTCAAAAGAGAAAAGTTACTGCCCCTGTCTAGAGTTGTAGTCACTGAAGACAGCAGTGTCCTTGTGACAGCAAGGTCCCCAGCGTGTTCTGCCTGAGATGCACACAGTACTTTCCCACTTCTGTATCTGATTCCCGCCAATCATGATTTGATACAGACCTTCACCAAAACCCTGAAATGGGTATCCCCGAGGGGCCCACGTCAATGTCCTGGGATAGCCATGTCCTCTGTCACTTTCCAAGTGTCCTCACATGGCCAATATATTATTTGGTCAACTGTCTTACCAGGTAATGAGAGAGAAGAGGGAGGGAAATAGCGAAGAGGTGGGAGAGTGGTGCTTGGGCTCTGAAATCAAAATGAATTTGAAACCCAGGTCTGGTTCTCAGCAGCTGGTGGCTTGCGGAAGGGGTGTAGACTCGGGCCTTCTGGTTAGTGAAGGGACATGCAGGGCTGCTGTCCGCACCAGGCAGCACAGGCAGAGGAGGTCACGGGCATTAGGTAGATTGTCATCAATCCCTTCCTTTTCACAAGCACAGTTCTGAGAAATGACCTATAAGGCTGACACCGATTCTCCTGGGGTAACGGCGGCCTGTCGTGAAGCACAGGGAGGATGGAACAGTGGGCTGGATGCACGAATTCCGGGGTCAGACAGGTCAGAGTCTGAATCCCAACTCCACTACTTCCTGGCTGTGCGCACGGAGAAAGCTACGGAAGCTTCTTCTGTTGCCACGTCGGAAAAACAGGGGTGACAACCACAGCGCCCCTGCGTTCCTGGAAACGTGCAGGGCTGTGTGCGGCTCTCCCCGTGTCTGGGGGTTCCATGGCATTTCCTGGGTGAAGGGTTGGGGTGCCAGATGCTTTTCATCAGCAAACCAGACTTGGGACATGGGAAGCGGCCACCTAGGCTGCCTGACTTCTCCTTTTCCCTCTGGGCAGCTGTGTAGGGAAAGCTCTGTGACAATTATGGGGGCCCAGAACCTGAACCTGGTTAATATGTGGACGTAAAACATTTTCTCCCTAGTATCCATGTACACTGGATATGCCAGAAACGCAACGGGTGCAATTCGAGGGGAGACTGAATCTTATTTTGCTTTTGTGGCTTTTTTAAGAATTGCTCATTGTTGTAGGATACCAGGGTGAACACTCAGAGGGTGTTTGAGTAGCTAGTACCTCAAGCCACTACCAGCCTGCAGTTAGAGCTGGAAAATAAACAGAATTTCTGCGCACAGATGCAAATATCTGACTTGCTCTCCTTGAGTACAACCAGGAGCAAACATTTATAGAGCAAATGTACATGTCAATAATAAATTCTCTTCCCTTCATTTCTCCATTACATTATGGTTGGGGGATCATATAATGACTTTTTCAAACATCACGTGTAGGCTAGGTTATTTTATCTATGAAATCTATTTCAGGATTGTAGTAGCATGGCAAAAATACAGAGTGGCAAAAAATGCATACACATTTTAAGAAAGGAAAAAAACGCATTAAAATGTTGATACTTGATCCATACCAATATCAAAAGATGACTAAAAGTCACTTCTGCAATTACAAGAGGTGCTCAGAGTACAGACATTATATATAATCCATAGACGACATCTCTTACGATGTGTGTATATGTGTTTTGGCATCTTCTGTATTTGTAACATAAAGAAGCTGAGAGGTTTCAGAAGCAGTGACCGTTCTCATAGGGCTGTGGAGAAGATGTGAGATGAATAAATTAACCTGCTGGACAGTCCAGTGTGTGCATAGCAACTGTTCAAGAACTGTTATCAAGGGCCGGGCGTGGTGCTCACGCCTGTAATCCTAGCACTCTGGGAGGCTGAGGCAGGCGGATTCCTTAAGGTCAGGAGTTCGAGACCAGCCTGAGCAAGAGCGAGATCCTGTCTCCACTAAAATTAGAAAAACTAGCTGGGCAGTGCGGCAGGAACCCGCAATCCCAGCTACTTGGGAGGCTGAGGCAGTAGGATGTTGTAAGCCCAAGAGTCTGAGGTTGCTGTGAGCTGTGACAGCAGAGCACTCTACCTAGGGTGACAGAGTAAGACTGTGTCTCCAAAAAAAGAAAAAGAAATATTACCTACAATGATCACCATTAACATTATCAGTGACCACCCTCTTGGCCTCACATTGCTTGACTAACTGCTAGGAGAAGATGAAATTTACTTTCTGCTTCTCCAGATAATCCATCCAGAGGTGAGACCAGCCACGGTGAAGGGCACTCTTCTCTGAATCAGACGGAGACTAATAATGTATGGCAAACCGCCCAGAAGGAAGAGAGATTTTTTTCAAATAGCTCTGACACTCACAGAGGGTACTTCATTAGCCTGTCTATTACAAACCACTGACGACACATATTTATTGACAACAATCTGCCAATTGATTAAACATCTCAATACACGAAGCTGACTTCACATTAATTAGCAGTTTGGAGAACATGACCCCGGGGGCAGGGAAGCAGTTTCCAAAGTTCTTGCAACACTTCTATTTTTAACTTTCTATAAAATAACCATTATAAGATCAAAAAATAGTAATCTTCCTCCATATCAGAAAATGTTATGCAAACGTAGGTACTAACACATTTACATTCTTACACTCCACAGTAGATTTGATTCACCATACCATCAATTTATGTTTTGAATAATACTTAAAAGTTTTTTCAGTACTGAAAAGCTTCGCTGACCACATAATTTAACTTCCTCTGAATAAGCTAAATTTTGAGTTGACTTGTTAATAGAATAAAATGATTGAAGGACATTTCGCATTTTTAAATCTAGGGTCTATAAAATTTTGTGCATTTAACAGACAGCTACGTGAGACAGGAAAGGGAATTGATGAATGCTGTGTGTTTTTTCTCGACAAGTCATAGAAGAAATGATTTTGTGTGACATGTCTGATTTGTCATCTGAAGCTGTCTTATAAGAAATGTGAACTTCGAAGAAAAGACAAGGTGCAGAGTTTCTCTATATCAGCTTAAAACGAGGATCTTGAGAAACTGGATTAGGACTAAGTTTTCACCTTCTCTCTTTTTACCAATTCTTACATTGAACTTTATTACTGGACCTTTCAAACAATCTAAAATGAATTTCTCCAAAGGTATGAAAAAAGTCTTCCTCAATTCCAGCCTCAGTTCCACAAGGAGATTTTTCTCCATTAACAGCTTTGCTGGGGTTCGAGTCATTTTCACTGCTTGTGACTATTTTCAAGACGCCAGGCCTGTAGTTCCAGCGACTCAGGAGGCTGAGGCAAGAGGGTAGTTCAAGTCCAAGAGTTTGAGGTTGCTGTTATCTGTGACGCCACCATACGGTACCAGGGCAAAAGAGAGAGGCTCTGTCTTTAAAAAAAATTAAAAAAAGACGTCACATACTGTATACTCCTTAAATGCTCCTGTCTTGGGAGCAACGCCATCAACACTGCGTTGTCAAGCGATACTTGACAGGAGTTCCTCTCCACCTGGCAGCTGCAGACCTGCCCCGGGGACCCCGTGGAAGTGCAGATGGTTTAGAGGGTCTGGGGTAAGGCCTGAGATACTGCGTTTCTGACAGGTGACTGTAGGAGGCAGCTGCTGCTGGTCAGGACAGTATCTGGCTATCTGTTCATACAGCTTGCTGGGCCCTGATGGTCCTCATCCCCTTCACAGAACCAAACAGCCCATCCATGGGCAGAACAGGGACAGCCAGGAGACTCTGAGTCTCTTTCAACATACAGGCGCTTTCCTCTCTGGCTCATGAGGGATGGAGTTGAGGTCACTGAATTGCTGTGTGGTAGGAATGAAAATCATCAAGAAAAAGTTGGATGACACAAAGAAAAATGAGATTTTGTAAGTTTAGATCCTCCAAACTTCCTGATAGTCAGAACTTGCATTCCTACCTTGGCTGCATGAGAAAGGATCAGGCAATTCTACACTGAGTGTAACTGGAGAAAAACGGCGGGGACTTTCAAAGCGCTCCTTATACCATCACTGTTTCCTTGACCAGAACCGGTTCTGCCATGGGACAATGGACTTTATGCACCTGTCTCTGCCTCTCCGTAAATTTTCCCTGAGAAATGAGTCTGTGTCTAGAGTAACTCGTGAGTGTCTAACAGCCTTGGGAACTCACCGTCCCGTTGCACACACACACACCCCTAAAGAGAAATTTACATTTCTTCCAGAAAGTTCTATCTGATTCATCATGACTGAGATGCAACATCAGACAAAATTTATTTTTTATATGGTTATTTTGCATTAGTCACCTCATTTTAACAAGAAATTATAAATTATTTAGCTTTCTCTGAGAAAAAAATGATTAAGACCCTCCTCCAATAAAATCCTCCCCCAAGTATTTCTGTGTGCCCTTTGTTTTCTTAGTCATGAAAGATTATTCTAGAATGTATGCTTGGAATATTGTAGGTGCTTCTAAAGACAGGAAGCTCATTCACATACCTATATGGAACGATTAGCAAGTTTCCTGTCTTTCTTTAATTTTCAACCTTTTTGCATCGCATGGCTCCACGAAGCACCTGCCCGCCTTCATCTCTCCCCCTTGTTAATGTAAGTGTTGATGGGAAAGAATGAGATGATTCTCAAAGCCAGCGTTAACATAGCTGACTCCTGGACCGTCCCTTTGTGAGCTGGGCGGCTTTGTTCACGGCAGGACCCTGCATTACAGGTGCGTTTCATGATTCCTTCCGCAATGGTCATGGTCCATTTAGTTGAAAATGATTCTTCCTGGGTGAAACCTGCTAGAAAGATTCCACCACCCTGGGACACCATATGAAGTCACATTAGGTAATCAAACTTAGATTTTCTGAAAACACCTCCCTAAAAGTCACCTTAAATTTAATCAATGCTTTTTTGGGGGGAGGGGGAGCTTTGCATTGAAATATCCAAGCTCAGTTCTCTGTCTGCCAGAAAGTTAACAATTAATTAACTACGTTTCTAATCCCTTCTCCCAAACTGTGGGCTGTATCACAGCTTTAACTCAGATCACAGCTGACTTAAAGTTCGCTAGCTTAATCTGTATTGTTTTCACTTAAAATTTTTTTCTTCCATATTTTACGGTTTTTAATTTTTATCAGCAACAATGAACATTAACACATTTGGGTTTCAAGGCTCCTGCAGTTCCAATCATAATTAGCATCCGACTGTCCGCCAGCAAAGCATTTCTGATAATTAATTCGGCCATCACAGAGAGAACTGTCATCTTCATAGGCAAGTGTCAGAAGGCAAGCTTTTGCCTGAGAGCCGCAATGTCATCACTGGGGATGACTGTTCAGAGCACGTCTCCAGAGGGAAGAACCAGGAGTGCTGTGGAGGAGATTTAGGCCGTGAACGAGCACAGGGCACACTGGGTGCAGGGCCCTGCCAGCACGGCAGGGACACGGCCACACCTCAGGGAGCGCGCTGGCCCCTCAGTGGCTGCCATCGGGACCCCAGCTGTGTGTTTCTGAGAATCTCACAAGGACAGGAAATGGCAAGGGTGATCTTTGCCAGGAATAAATCACACCACTGAAGGAAGACCTCTGCACTGTGCCCCAGAATGCCTTTAAACTCCAAATGTCCATCACTACTTACACCTTGCTCAATTTTTCAGTTTAGTTCTTTTAATCTTTTTTTTTTTTTTTTTTGAGACAGTCTCACTCTGTTGCCCTGTGCAGAGTGCCATGACATCATAGCTCACAGCAACCTCAAACTCTTAGGCTCAAGTGATCCTCCTGCCTCAGTTTCCTGAGTAGATGGAACTACAGGCACTTGCCACAACGCCTGGCTAGTTTTTCTATTTTTAGTAGGGACAGGATCTTGCTCTTGCTCAGGCTAGTATTGAACTTCTGAGTTCAAATGATCCGCCCAGCGTGGCCTCCCAGAGTGCTTACAGGTGTGAGGCCTCTCACCCAGCCACGCTGTTTTTTAGTTTTAACATTTTCACTTAAAAAAGAAAACAGTCCTTCAGTAATCATGGTCACAAGCCAGAAAAGAAAAAGCCAATTCTTTTTGGATTCTGGTAGGACAGTTCAGCATCCCAGAGGCCTCTTTCTTCACCAAGAGAGAATTCGTGGTGGGCCTGGATGTTTCCTTGGCCTGATGTTTGTGCCCCTGAAGAATATGTGTTTCTATTCTAATTCCCCACGCCCAGCACAGAGCAGGCACCCCGAAATGTTTATTTCATCCCTTTACAAGTTTGGATTGGTCTGAGTCAAAGGGTGGGAGAAGAGGAGACCTGAGTGATGCTCATGACCAGTGTCACATGGTCTTGCTTCTGGAAGCATCCAGGAGAGTGGGGGAGCTCATCTAATGAGCCGCTGCCTTGACTGACAAGCTCCTCCACGTCTGGGTCCTACCCCAGAAAGGGTGTGCAGGAAATGATTCAGTTCCGTGTCTGTCATACAATATCATACATCCCAACTCCCCTCAGCATTACTTTTGCCTTCTAAAGACAAGAAAAAAATGATGATTTTTTTTCAAAAAGTTTTCTTTTTGTCTCCCCTGCTACACAAACAAGATCAACCAAAGAAAAACCCCATCCATCAATAAACAGTACACCAGATTTGGAATTCTCCATAAAGCACAGAAAACAAATTGCTTTCTGAATCTGGATGAATAAAGTGTGTATATATATATAAATTGCCTTTTAAACCTCTTTGATCCTGACCCGATTCTATCTTCTCTTAACATACGTATATCTCTCTGGTTTATGAGTCGTAAGTTGGGTGTGCCTTTAACCCCCCCCCCCAGAGGCCTTTTAAATATATAAGCCCCTATTTAGGATTCACATGTACATCGACCATCCCACGAGGAAAGTTTATGGTTTAAAGTGAGCCACTGCATTCTATTAGAGTCACCGCGGCTCCCAACACCTGACTTTTTATTTTTTTAATCATCGCTGAGTACATTAATGCAATCATGGAGTACAATGTGCTGGTTTTATATACCATTAGAAATGGTTTCATCAAACTGGTTAACACACCCTTTACAGCATTTTCTTAGTGATTATGTTAAGACGTTTATTCTATACCTAGTAAATTTCACATGTACCCTTGTAAGATGCAACACCTGACTTTTAATGAATTCTTTCTACAGCAAACTGCTTGATCCTCCTGTAACTCCTCTGTGAGACCCTCAAAGATAAATATAAATGCAGAGGCTCTTCTGCCTCTGAAATTAAAACTCTTGAATCTTCCTAGATACTAAGAAGGCAGAGCAAAAGATTGTCAACTGCGCTAGCCACCATTAGAGGAGGCTACTGGCTCTGGTCTCTTTTAGACCAGAGCTTGTTACTTTGGCACTACGATGTTCTGGGCCAGATAATTTTCTTTATTGTGGTGGAGGTGAGGGGGGCCAGTTGTGTTATGCTCTGCAGGATCTTTTCTTTTTCTTTTCTTTTTTTTTTTTTTTTGAGACAGTCTCATTCTGTTGCCCTAGGTAGAGTGCCATGGTGTCATAGCTCACAGCAACCTCAAACTCTTGGGCTCAAGTGACCCTCTTGTCTCAGCCTCCCGAGGACTACAGGTGTCTGCCATGCCCAGCTAGTTTTCCTATTGGGGTCCTGCTCTTGCTCAGGCTGCTCTCGAACTCCTGACCTCAAGTGATCCACCTGCTTCGGCCTTCCAGTGTGCTGGGATTACAGGCATAAGGCCCCCGCACCCAGCCCACTGTAGAACCCAATAGCACATCCAGCTACCTACGAGATATAAAAAGCCGCTTCCATGCCAGTGTGGCAATCAAAATGTCTCCAGAGAGTGCCATGTCACTCTGGTGGGCAACATTCCCCTGGTTGAGAATTAGTGCTTTGAATAAACAGACTTTTTGAAGAGCTCTGAAAAACACAAGCCAAATGTGAGAAATAATCGGATTTATAGACCAACCTGAAGACAAATCAGGACCACATACAATATGATCGTTCCTGGGTAGGCAAAAAAAATATTTGTTTCTCTAAGCAAGAACAGAAATCAATGCTTATGGTACCCACTGTTCATCCCCATTTGGGGAGGAAAACACCGCCAACCAGGACTACTACCCTGAACCAACCACCCCAGGTATATGGGGCCAGCGCCCTACTCCTTGAGCTACAGGCACTGACCCGGTATGCTTTTGTTTTTAGATTCTCTCCTCCCGTCATGGAAGGTAACACAACACTGGTGTGGTGAGGCTGTACCTTCAGGGAATGTTCTGAAAAGCACCCAGGTCCTATGAGAGGTAGTGAGCCCCTCGTCATTAGAGGAATTCAAGCAGAGGCCAAGTGACAAGTAGGTCAGAGATGCTGGGAAAGGGGACTCCACATGGGCCAAGAGTCTGGCTTTCCTGACCTCTCACGGCTCAGCTGCATAATTCCATGGCCCACGCAGGGCTCTCAACGCTCACCATCCTGCCCTGGGTAGGTCAAGACCTTATAACCCTGGGACCTCAGAGGGTGGCAGAGACCGACGGGACGTCCACCTCCACCACTGATGGCCACCTGGTTTCGGGCTATCTCCAACTGGTTTTCTCCTCCCTCCCTTTGCCTAATTCTCATTAACCCCAAAGACAAATTACAGCAGAGCGTGCTCTCACACTGATGTTCAATCTGTCTTTTGGAGCAGCCTCTATTTACCAGACGACTTCCACCAACTGAACCGTGACTCCTTACTCTTTGCCGAAGTGCGTCCTTCACCACACACTGCTGATGTTAGCGGGGAGACTTGCAGGACACACTCTTACATCCATTTATGCACAAGATCTGGTGCAAGACGGCTCTGGGCTACGGCTCCCGTCTGCCAGGCGGAAACAGAGGCATCTTCTTTTCTCTTTGGCTGGAGACAGCCCGGGTGAACAAAACACTTACGGGTAGTTCAGCCAAAGTAACAGATGCCAAAATTTCAACACTCTGGTTTCAAAGCAAGCCACCGCAATCCAACCAGCGGGCATGGAAGTGTTTTCTTCTTAAACCGCTCCAATGCATCTCCCAGTTATAATTTAAACAGAATTGGAGCTATTAATATGTATATAACTCTCTTTCTAGAAAGTTTTGAGTGAAGTCCTGTATCGCCTGAAAGTCGCATGGTCTTTCTTCTAAAGAAACAACGATGTGCTTCATGGGAATAGAATCCTTCTGCTTCTGTGTGTGAAGTTTCTCAGCACGTCCATAACATTAAATCCTGCTCACCTCCCATGGAAGAAAAACACACCCAGATGTGGCTTTCAGTTTATTAAAAGGTGTCAGAATTCCACCCAATCAAACAACGTGGAGTGTGGAAGGGACCCACAGATTACCTAGTTTATTTCCACCATGTAGCCTTTGTGGAAATTGAACCCACAGAAGTTCAGTGACTTTTCTAAGATTCGCTAAGACTTAGTGGAGAGTGAATTTCTACTCCATAGCACTTCCCATCCAATGTAGCTTATTTTCTACTTAAAAGGGTGAAGCATTTGCCTGGTTATTTGTGCAGACCAACCACTTCAGAAACCTGGCAGTGTTGTACAAGTTAATATAGACCTGTGCAGTGACCTAGCAATTCTGCTACAGAGGGGAACACAGTAAGTGAACATTCACGGTAGCTACAGTCCCAGAAGCCTCATGCTGGAAACCACACTCACAGCCAATAATAGGCAATGGATAAGCAAGCGGTGGTACATCTATACGGTGGAATAGTGGTTAATTTTGCAGATTTCCTGCTTAAATACTCCTGATGTGGCAATGAGAAGAACCAGAGAGGCTGGGTGTGATGGCTCAGACCTGTAGTCCCAGGACTCTGGGGGAGTCCAAGGCAGGTGGATTAATTGAGCTGAGGAGTTCGAGACCAGCCTGAACAAGAATGAGACCCCGTCTCTACTAAAAACAGAAAAACTGGCTGGGTGTTGTGGCGGTGCCTGCAGTCCCAGCTACTCAGGAGGCTGAGGCAACAGAATCACTTGAGCCCTAAGAGTTTGAGGTTGCTGTGAGCTGTGACGCCACAGCTCTCAACCCAGGGTGACAGAGGGAGATTCCGTCTCAAAAAAAAAAACCCACAGAAAAGAAACAGGGAATTCAGCTCTCTTGGGTTATCAGGACACCCTCTGTTCCTTGCCATCCCCCTGCCAGCCAACTCTCTTATACCCGCTTCTCTCTCCTCAAACCCCTAATACCATAGTCCCTTTCCCCGCATCCTCCCTCTCGAAGGAGAACTTTGCTTCCTGTTCACGGAGACAATGGCAACGCTGGCAGAGAACTTCCCTCTGCTCTCAGCACCACTTACAGCCCAGCTGGCCGGTGCTCTGCATTCTGCCCTCCCTCCCGCCATGGGCCCCGGCCAAAGCCAGCACCTCTTCCTGCCTCCAAGATCACATGATGACACCACTCTAGCAACTGGCCCCTCTCTCTCCGGTTCCCCATCTCCCCCCCTCCGTTAGCCCCTCACATGCATGAAAAACACCGCAGTATTACACAACTGTAATGTGCCGACCCCACATTCTCCTTCACAGGGAAGAAACTCTTCACGGACTTATCGGTGTTGAACCCATTTCAGCTAAGCTTCCTTCCAGCCTCGTGATGTCACCAAAGCAAGCTCTTGACCTTGATAAGACATCTACATCTTAGAGGCTGATAACTCTGAAGGCAATCTCTGCATCTTGTTTTACTCCAATTATCAACAATTGGCAAAGCTGTTCACCTCCTGGAAATACTCAATTCACTTGCTTTCTGCTTTCTTGCTTCTCTTCAGGATCTGCTGTTCCCTTTCAATTTCCCTCTCCTCTTTTTCTTGGGGCCTCCAGGCCCAGTGTCTGGAGATCTGGTCTTTATAGCCCCCCGGGTGGCCTCCTCCAGACGCAGGGATGCTAGCCAACAGCGATCTCCATCTTCAGGCTCCCTGAGGCACCTGCCTACCGAAAATCTCCACTTAGACATTTGGAGACAGCTCACCCTTAACTGTCTCCGCACTCCTTCAGATTTGTTCCACCCCCAGGATTCCCCCATCTTGGTAACGAGAATCTCAGTTGCTCAGCTAAAACATAAAGTCATCCCTGCCTCCTCTCCATCCCACGTCCGATCCATCAGCCAGCTCTGTCAGTCTGTCCCTCTCCAAATAAACACCAGCATCTTACAACTCCTCGCCCTTTTCTCTGCTGTCAGTGCAGACCTGAGCCACCAGCAGCTCTTGCCTGGGAGACTGCAACTCCTTCCTAATTGTATTCTCCGTTCCCCCCTTTACACCATCCTGTAGCAGGGATCCCTTTAAAAAGGTTCCCCTGATCTTGTTACTCTTCTACTCAAAATACACCAATGGCTTCCTATCTCATCTTGAACAAAGGCCAACCCCCTTGCAATGTTACAAGAGCCCTGCGTGGTCTGTCCCTGTCACCTGTGTGATTTCACCTGTTGCCACTGTCCCTTTGTTCCCTCTGTGTGGGTCAGCTTCTCCCTGAGCAGGTGCACCAGCTGACACCACTGTCTGAAGCATTTTTCTCTAAATTTCTGCACATCCTTTAGGTCTCTGAGGCCTTCCTTGGTCACTAGAAATAAATAAGGGTGCAATCCCATCCCCCACATGTCTTGCCATCTCATCCTTGTCACCACCTAACTTAACACATATTAGTTCACTGTTTGTCCCTCCTCAGTAGGCTGCCAAGTTCATGAGGGCAGGGATTGCATTTTATTCCCTGCTGTAAGGAACAGGCACCATCATCAACACTGGTTGAATGAACACATGAATCATGTATGAATGCTGTGCTCATATTGAGTGACACATGTCCCTTTTATTCCCTGCAACTGACCATTACGGATAAATTACATTATCAACAAATCTGCTGCAGAACTCTGAGGCCTCCTGGTCAGTGTAAGCAGGTCAAATAGCGCCGACTCAAACCACAAAGAAATCCAATCCTGCTTCTGCATGCAATCAAAACAGCACCCTCCCAGGACCCAAAATTATTCAGTAATTCAGTGAACATTCATGAACGGGCCGCTGTGAGCATGAACGAGTTAAACAGGAGAAATCAGGAGGCTGGAGCCAGAGGGACTGTATGTGGGCAGGCTGTCCACCTGTCTGCTAGGCGGGGAATTTGCTATGAACTTGGCTGTTCCCCCACTCCCCCTTTTTAAAGCTTAGAACAATCTAGAAAGGCTGAGTGTGGATCAGGAGGGAACAGATCATTACAGGGCTGCTTTCATATAAAGAGAAACCATTCTAGACATTATACTAACTGATCACGAGCACTAAACACGGCATGAATACAACTAGCCCAGTGCATGTTCACTGAATTCCCAGCCACTGAGAGTGAGAGCTCACCCCAGCCACGGAGACAGACTCATGATGGATTCCTGCGATTAGGAACACGGATTCTGGAAGAAGAGGAGTGATTTTCCCAGCATCGACAGGAGTCGAGGAGGAGGAATAATGGAACTCCAAGAACATTACCTGGGTCCCCAGACTCCAAACAATTAACGTGTTCAGCACATCACTTATTTAATGCTCCATTTCCAAAACAATCAGAGGAGAAGAGAAATCATAGTTTGTTGCATTTTTATGTTACTTTCCAGTTTGTAAATCACATGAACAAATCCTAACAAAATTTGTGTGAGAGACACAATAGGGTAACCGTATACCTTTTAATATATCTTGTGTGTGAGTGTATCTATCTATATATTTATATATGTATTGTTTCAAGTTAATGTGAGAGTAAAAACAAGTCAATATTTAAATTGCTAGGTAGAATTCCTCCTGTAGTTGTGTCCCAGCCCCAAAAGGTGTGCCGTACACCCCTACCCTGTGCCCACGAAGTGGGAACACCCTAATACCCCCTTTTCTCCCCCTCCTTTCAACTTGAATTGAAATGAGTTTTTCTGCTATGTGGGAGAAAATTAAATTATCTGCTGGCTTCATATTACTATTGAGTACATTGGATATTTGCTTTTCTATTCTGCCAATCCTGGCAGCGGACTTCAGTGCACGTCAGAAGCTGTTATGTGGACTGGACCGTGCTTTTCCATACTAAGTAAAATACTTTATTGAGATGAATGTGTTTCAACTCCATCCAGGTTAATACAAAAGATGTAAAGTCACCATCTTTTCTTATGCCTCGATGGTGTATATATCCCACAGCTTGTGAACCCATTCCTGAGTTGATGGGCATTCCGGTTGTTTCCACTTCTTGGCCGCTGTAAATTGAGCTGGGATAAACAATGTAGTGCAAATGTCCTTATGAAAAAATGATTTTTTCTTTCCTTCTGGGTAGATGCCTAGTAGTGGGATTACATATTTTGATTTATATTGATGTATTTTATAGACAACAAAATACTCTTCCCAATAGGATCCTATGCTCAATTAAGTTTGGGAAATGCTGCAAGCTGGGTCCCCTGGCTGGACAGTTAGGGTGCACCACTGCGTACGAGCAAACATGACACCCACCAGGGTCTCCACCTTCATTTGAACATAACCAGCCCCCCTTTTAGATTTGCTTGGTTCCTATTAACATCCTTACATCGTATGCAGCTCATCTCTGCCTAAGGGTTCTCTAATATCACATTGTGGCCTCAAAAGACTCTACGGAACTGAACCCCCAGTGGGCTTAGGAGTTAAAATCTTTACAAAAATGACAAGTTTAAACTAGCACAGCGCCTGCTGAAAAGTACTCAATCACTGAGTGTTAGTTTCTTTGCATCCACGCAAGGACAGGGGCCCGAGGTGTTCTCAAGGGGGGTGAGGGCTCTTTGAGAGGTTAGTCTTGGATGGAATGAGACTGAGCTTTCTCTGAGATGGTAACGGATGCCTAGAGGCTGGGATGCATGAAAGCTTTGCAAACCCTGAGCTCAACCACAACACAGATGCCATGAAAATACACACAGCTCAATCCAGTCCACATAACAGCTTCTGACATGCACGGAAGCCGCTGCCAGGACTGTGGGGTGCGGGGTAGGAGGGAGGGAGGGCCATGCTAGACAAGAAAATTCCACAATGGAGCAGTAACTCCAACACCTTATGGCTTTCACAACTTAAAGAATGGATGTCGACTTCACGGGATAATTCATACTTATTAAATATGTGTGAAATTATTGTGATTCATCTTTCCTCCTGTGTTTTAAATGGCTTTGTGAAATCCAGACTTGGCATCAACAGAAATAACGCGGTGTAAAATGATCTCATTATTATAAGTATCCGTTAATGCAGAACAATCTCGGACAGTTATTTGGTTATGATCCTGAAGGGCTCTGCTTTTCTTGATGAGTGGGAATATATGGGGTAAATTATTTTTCTGATACCACGCAAATGGAACTTCTGAACTCATTATGTGTAAATTATTAAGTTATAAAACACCAGTGCTAATAAAACCCTGGCTACAGTAAGAAGTGTGATTAAAATCACACGTGACTCTGACCTATTAAACAATAATGTATTAATCCATAAAGCTGTAAGCAGCTTATCCAGTTACTATAATTAAAATATGCTTCATCAGTAATTGCCTTTACGAACCCTTAAATTTCCCTGAAACCATTTTCAAATGATGGTAAAACAGTATAGCTCTTGCTACTGTAAGTCTTCTAGTCCTGGTAACTAAGAAAACCCTCGTAATAAAGAACTTTTTATCTCTGTTCTAACGCAATCTTATTGATTAGTAATAAATTTAGAGCTGGCAAAATGTTCTTGATTAAAATTAATGCTTTAAGGTAGGAAAAAAAAACTCCATGCACAGAAATGGAGGGGAATCGCAATGTTTCACATATTTCTGCCAACAGATTAACTAATACAGCAAAAAAGCTCCTTGATCTGTCTACGCTGACTGATGGGAGTGTAGACCTGAGACGCAGGCGCGAAATTTTATTGTCGAAGACATTTTCATCTGCAGCCAAATCACCAGGGAAACACTTTGTCAAACACCTTCATTCTGCATGGAGACTTTGTGACAATATTGGCATCCTAAGAATTTGCTTGGGTTTTTCCTATTGCATCTAACCTGTCGGGGGGCTGGAAATATTTATAGCAACATTGCAACTCAGGCCGACATTTGCTTTAGTGCCTACAAATAACCCGGCTCATGTTTTATCACTCCGGAGATTTTAAAGAAGTGCTCAGAAGTTGTACGTTTTTTTAATATAAAGGAGACGATATATTTTGGAAAGGTTTAATATCCAACTCCCATTGCATATTAATGGGAGCTGATCCAGCATTGGGTATCTGCAAAGTTATGGACCAAAGTTTCTTCATAAGCACCCAATGTTTCTGAGATGAACCAGAAAGTTAAGAAAATCACCACGGGACAGGAAAAGGAGAGAGAAAGAGAGAGAAGGAGGAGAAGGAGGAGGAGGGGAGGAGGAGGGGGAAGGAAGGACAGAAAGAGAACAAAACACATTGCCTGTTGGAGCTGGTGATTTTGAATTGTACTTTTAATTTAGAATTTTAATTCTGCATTTATTTTGCTTGTGGTGGAAATACATCTCCTAAAAACCCTGGACACGGCGCTCTTCGTCTCCCCTACTCACTCCCTGAGTGGGGTCAAATTCTCAGCCCTAAACAATTTCCTTAACCCTTGCATTATCCTCTGGTTTAAGAGATCACTGTTGCTCCTCCAGGCCCCTGAAATAGCCTAGTGACCAGTCTCTCCACATCCACGGGCACCTTCACTCCATTCTATGCACACAGCCCAAGGTGATCTTTTCAAAAAGCAAATCTGATCCCCCCCCACACACACACTTGCCCTTTCACACTTGCTATCAAAGGGTAAAGATCCTTACTGCGGACTACGGGGCCTGGAGTAAGGTGGCATCTGCCTCGTACTCTGTCTTCTCCTGGGACCACTGTCCTTACTCCAAGCGCAGTCACGCACAGCCAGCTCCTCAAATGGGCCTTGCCTTCTGATGCCCCATGGCCACTGCATGTGTCCTTCTCTGTCAAGTCCCTGGTCCAGGCTCTCAGGGCACAGCCCACCTCTCTACTCCCAACCTACTACAGCAGATAATCAACACCTACCTCCGAGTCTAGCTCATTAAGATGTGTCTCCCCAATGTGCTGTACACTCACGTGGGCATGGAACACACCTGTCTCCAGGTACCTTTGGACTCCTCGGCTGAAGGCCTGTCATCCTAAAGCAAGTGTTTGACCAGGACTGCTGCTGAAAGCGTGGCGCTCAACAAGGGGCCTCTCCCGCATCGGTGTTAGGCATAGTTATTAGGACATGAGTATCCTTCCCACAGGGCTCTGGAGCCGCACAGGAAATCAGGTGACAGGAGCACCTTCCACAACTAATAGTTTATGCCTCAACTAATAGGCTTCTTCCTCAAAGTGGACTGAGAAATTAGAAAAGGTCACCGCCACGACCCCATCCATACATGGCATTGGCTGTTATAAGCACATTTTTATTAGGACAATCACAGAGGCTGGTCTTTGGTCTCCCCCTTAATGGACCCGGCTCTCTGAGCTAGATTCCCATCATGAGTATCAGCGCCCTCCTTCCTGAAATATGACTTTTAGGCTTTAAGCCTGAAAGCATGGATGGTTTTTTTTTGAGACACAGTCTCACTTTGTTGCCCTCAGTGGAGAGCTGTGGTGTCATAACTCACAGCCACCTCTCAAACTCTTGGGCTCAAGTGATCCTCTTGCCTTAGCCTCCTGAGTAGCTAGGACTACAGAAGCCTGCCATGATGCCCGGCTATTTTTAGAGACGGGGTCTTGCTCTTGCTCAGGCTGGTTAGGATTATAGGTGTGAGCCATGGTGCCGGCCACATGGATGATTCTTAGACTTTTGCTACATCCACCCTGGGATATTCATCCCAGGTCCACATCTGACAACAGCCATCCATCTTCTACGGTGGACCAGGAGTGGGAAAGGATGGGCTATCACGTGCATCTCGGCTTTGAGCAGAGGAGACATCAGAAACCCGGCCCGCGGACCGGAGGGGCCCCTGGCAAGGTTACTCTAAAGTAAAAAGTGTCCTACAAGACTCCGTTTAGCTCTAAGAATCTAAGATACAGCTGACTTTTGTAAACCTGGCATTATAGGATTATAAAAACATCTTGCTGTTCTTGATTTTTCTTAGATACAGAAGCAGGGGTGGAATTGATAACAGGCATCCGTCTGATTTCACTCTAATGCTGATTTTCTCTGACATCTAATACATTACCTGGCAATACAGAAGAATACTGATCTCCACTTTCTCCTTAATAAAGTTACTAGAAGCAGTGGAGATGAACAAAGGCTGGCAGGCAGGGAGGCCAGGAGGAAGAAAGGGACATGGTAACACATGTGCAGAAAACCAGACCGGGTGACCCAGAGAAGGTATAGAAAAATTAGGACGTCCACAGAGGCATCTTAAAGATGGCACCAATGCCAGCCTTTTTCACATTGCTTAGCAAGTGGAATTATCACTAGCGACAGAATTTGGGTCTCTAACCTTTCCCACTGATGGTTTTTCACAGATTGTCGGCTGCCTGCTGAGGGAAGAGACTCTTTTGTCTTAAATTTTCTGGTCATTAATTATATTCAGGATGGCATGTTTTCATAGAGTAGATAAACAAAGAAGCATCCTTCTTGGCTTTGGAGGGATGTCAACGTTATGTAAAATTAGAACATGATTCCTAAAATCCAATTTATAACATTCTCTTCTAGTTTTACGGATAAGTATTCTCCAAATGGACCCTGTAAATAGCAATATATTATGCATAAGCAGTAATCTTAAACCTGTTTTCAAAAGACTAACAACCAAATCGAACAAAATCCTTGTAAATTCTCTATGTTGAATCTGTACATAATTCTTTGCCAGTCTCGAAATGTCAAGTGCTTATGTTTTCCTTTCCTTTTTAAAAAGTCAGGTTTATTGGGGTGTAATTTATATACAGTAAAATTTCTTGCTTATTCTTTAATAAGTCAAAACAAAAAATTATCAATGCTTGTAGCTAAAATGTTAATTCAAAAAGGTGCAAAGGTTAAAAAGTCCTTTTTTTTTTTTTTAACAAGTGCATGTATTTACGGCTTAATTGACTAAGGGGACAACAAGAAAAGTGATCAGTATTGTTATAAAAAAGGGATTTATAAGACCTCATGGCTATGTGGAGAGATACTAGCTGGAAGAAAGCTATGAATCTGTATAGAACTGCTTTATTGAAGAACATGTAGATAGCCTGAGAACTCAGTGCAAATAACACCTGGCCATGAGGATCATACAAATTCGTCTGGGCAACGTCAGACTCATCAACAGCGATTCACAGAAAAGGGTGGTACTTGCGCTACGTTACGGAAACAAGAAATACCATGAGTTCCCCCAAAATAATGGCTACCCTTTACTCCAGGGTTTCTGGTGGATACTTGAAGACGTAAACATTATTTTCGGAACATAAATTATACTCACACAAAGAATCCAGTAAATTAGTTAGCTCAGCGCTTCGTGGGCCGAAGCTTCATTTATGGTAATGAATGCATGCCTTAAAATATATTATATGAATTTTATGAGAAATTAGATCAGAAACAAGTATATGGTGAACTCTTGTTACCTTACTCTTCTTTCCAAGAATGAAAATGACAAATCACTTCTATGTCATATTCATTCCAATCCCCATAACATAAAGAGGTCAATATCCAAAATGGTCTGTTGAATTGTCTACTGTGATGCCACCTTTGTGAACTATGGGATCTGCAGAAAGTTAGCTAAGTTTTCTGTGCCTCAGTTTCCAGATGTACATAACACCAGGGAAACCCTGCTTTAAAGGGTTGTTGCTCAGGATAAATTAGGAAATAGAAGCATAGTCAGCTCTCCATATCACTGGGTTCTGATTCTGTACATTCAACTAACTGCAAATAAAAAATATTTGAAGTCGAAAAAATAGATGGTTGTATTTGTACTGAACTGAACCTGTAAAGACTTTTTTTTGGACATTCTTTCCTAAATTAAACAACATAATAAGTACTTCTATGACATTTACATCATCTTAGGTGTTACACGTATAAGTAACCTCGAAATGATTTAAAGTATCCGGAGGACACGCACAGGTTATATGTAAATACCATGCCATTTTTTATCAGGACCTGGAGCATCTGCAGATTTTGGTATCCACAGGGGGTCCTGTATTATTGTCCAAAGCCATGTCCGGTACCTGCTAAGCTGGGGTGATAGTCATCAACAACTTACTACTATACTCCCGGAGGAATGTGACTTACAAATTATACATGAAGTTCATGTGTTTGAAGTGAGTCACCACCATAACAAAAATGTTCCTCGATAGTCTAAGAGATCTAGATTAAACATTCCCCTTCCCCACTAAGCAGACATAACCACGAAGGTAGTAAGAACAGGTTACATGAATGGTGTTTTCCATGCACCACACACCTGTACTGTATCTGCATTTCCTGTACTACCTTACTCACTCTTCATAGCAGTCCTGGGACGTATGTGTCATCATGGCCTTGACATGTTGCGAAAGAGAAAATTGAGACGTTAAAGGACTTGCTCAAGGTCACCAGCTAAAAGGTAGTGACTGTAGCATCTAAATCAGGCTGAGGGGGTGTCCTAGACCTGCGGGTGTTATATGCTGCAATGTTTTGAGTTTGCACGCAGAATGCATCTGCAGAAAGAAGAAAAGGAGCATTTATGGTGAATGGTAGAGGAAGACTCACAGGAGGCAGGACTAGCCATGAAAATGTCCTCAAGGCTGCTAACAAAAGTGATTTTTACCAGCAAAAAAGATGTGTCATGATAGGTCAAATTACATTTAAGAAAATATCAGTTCAAGTAATTAAGCTCTAACTATTTCATGGCATTTCTGGCAAAAGCTTGTTTTTTTCATCAAAGCATTCCAGAAACCTTGTATTCCTGATCTCTAATTTTATCTATCAAAACATAAGATCAAAGAAATTGTACGACCACGTTTAATAGCTCTGACTTCTTGGCGTCTTCGCGGGTGGGAAAAAGCAGTGATGCTGGAAGGGTTCCCAAAGTTTCAAGATACAAATTTCCTTAAACCATTAAATGCCACGATCAATGGGCAAAATCATTTTATATGGCCTTCTAAAATATCATGTCAGAGTTGTGAATTTCATAAACATAGATACGGATTTGGGCTGGTCAGGATTGTTGAAAGTCACCTCTCCTGACCGCCTTCTAAAGATGACCTGGGAAGGTTTTCAAGATGCAAGGCTATTAGTTCTACGTGAGATTTAGTCCTGAAGGTCGTTTTATTTGCATGTTTCCCAGAAGCTGATTTTTTCCCTCAAAACCGTCACGGAAGATACAGAAAAAGAAAGAATAATATAGTAAGAATAAATAAATAATAAAAAATACAAATATTTGAACATTCAAATGTTTCATTGTAGGCAACCTATGATGACATTTCTAAAAGAAAAAGTATTTTTCTTTTCAGGACCTAGAGAGGTCACTTAATATTTCATAAATTGAAGATTATAATTTTTTGTGAAAGGGATTTTTTAAATTTCACATACAGATTTGCCACTAAAAGGAACTCTTGTATACATTTAAAAACGGAAACCACAACCACAACACAAGCTACTGCAACAGAGCAGTGTCTAGACCCTGTGGTCGCAGCCCTGATTCAGTTATTTCATAACATCCTGCCCTACCTTACCCTCACAGGAGAAATCACACTCGCTCCCCAGTGGGGAGGGTTTTAGTAAAGCGGAAAGACACCAGGTCAGAAATGCTACATTCCACTGTGGCCTAAAAATCTCAACTGTCAAGAACCAGACCCTCAAGAGCAACTGCTCACTACCTACACCATGATGTGGTTTCTTATCTTTAGAGCCCTTTCTTGGTTCAGTGGCTGAAATATAATTGTTTGCAGATGAACCCAAACCTCCTCTCTGACTCTTTCCCCCCTGCTCAATCCCCTTCTCTCCAGCAGGATCAGAACTTTCCACCCTTGTGTTCCCACTGGTCCCCGCACACACTTCCATCAGAGCTCCCCAAACGCTTTATTTCCTCTATTTATTAACATGTTTTTTTCTTCCTTCTACTCAGGATGTCACCAAGGCCCAAAGGCCCCATCAGGGCCCAAAGCTCCTTCCAGCTTCAGGGGTTACTACAGACACAGCATACACATGCCAGCCAGTATTTCAGAGGAAAGGCCTCAACAGAGTATGGAGGTGAGCATTAGTTTGTAAGACACTGTAACTAACACTATCAAAACATAGGAAAAAGCGATTGAAAAGACACAGAACATCAGAGCCATTAAGGGAATGCAAATCAAAACCACAAAGCGGTATCATTTCACACCCGCTGAGATGGCTGTAACTAAACAGTCAGATTACAACATGTGCTGGTCGGGATGTGGAGACGAACCCTCGGACAGGGCCGAGGGGCATGCAACGTGGGTGCAGGCGCTTTGCAAGACAGTCTGGCAATTCTTCTGAAGGTTAAATTTACACCGACTGCCTGACCCGGCCATGCCACTCCTTTTAAGTATACGCCCAAGACAAATGCATATATCCACACCAAAACATGTATGCAAATGTTCAGAGCAGTACTATTCATGATAGCTGAATCATCGAAATAGTCATCAGTTTACAATGGGACAAAAAGGCATAACCATACAATGGAATATGACTCAGCCATCAACAGGAATGAAGTACTCATGGATGCTAAACCACATGGATTGACCTTGAAAATATTATGCTAAATCAAAGCGTCAGACCCAGAAGACTATGTACAGTATGATTCCATTTACATGAACTTTCCAGAACGGCAAGCGTACAGAGACTGAGTAGATTAGGGGGTAGGCAGATTGGGGGTTGTGGGATCTCTTTTTGGAGAATAAATAAAAAGTTCTATAATTCATTGCAGTGATGAATGGTAATGCTATGAATATATGAACAGCTACTGAATCATACATTTTGAATGGGTGAATTGTATAGTATGTGAATTATGTCTCAATAAAGCCTTTTTATTTTTTATTTATTTTTTTGGAAACAGTCTTACTTTGTCACCCTCGGTAGAGTGCCGTGGCATCGCAGCTCACAGCTACCTTCAACTCTTGGGCTTAGGCGATTCTCTTACCTAAGCCTCCCAAGTAGCTGGGAATATAGGCGCCCACCACAACACTCAGCTTATTTTTTATTGCAGTTGTCATCATGGTTGTTTAGTAGGCCTGGGCCAGGTTCGAACCAGCCTCCCTAAGTGTGGTGGCCAGCATCCTAACCACTGAGTATGGGGGCCAAGCCAATAAAGCCTTTTTAAAGAGACACCGCCACTACCGTCAATGGGCTCTATGGCATCTGACTATTCTCCGGCGTGTAAGCAGATGCTGGGATGACCACTGAGCTACGTATTTGTTTCTGAATGAAGTCTCTCTGAATCACCTTTTTCCTTTAGTCTCTCAGAGACTGGTCATTTTGGAGAAACTGAGGCAGTTTGAAGACAACTCAGTGAGTCATGGTCAGGGAAGCTGATTTCTCAGAGGCTGACTGATTCACTGATTCTGGGCAGACGGCTCACGGCCTTTCCCCTTCATACTGACTGTGAAGACACGGGAAGGCTTATAATGAGCCTCCACATGGGAGCTAAGGAAGTAGAAATGCAAATCTCAAATGAGTCAAGTCAATGGCTTGTCTGAGGAAGCAGGAAGGGAAAAATCGAGAAGGATAGAGGTGACCAGACGACTAAAATGCACAACAAAAATCCTTATTTCTCCCCTGAAGCTAGATGGGAAATTCAATTATTCACTCTCATGCTTAAAAGCACTGCTTTCCAGAATATTAAAGTACCTAGAATGTATTCAGAAGATTTAGAACAAAGAGTTTATGCATTTCATGGTTTATTGAAAACCCAAGATATTGTTTTTTAATGACTAGCTTTTCTTAACCTAACTATTAAGAACAGGAAACAGTGGGCTGAAAAATGTTAAATAATGTGCCTAAGTCACAAAGTATAAAAGCATTAGCTATGCCAGATAATGATTTCATTTCAGTTATTTACACAGAAAGACTTCTGTTGTATATTTATGTTTCTCCTTCCACTAAATGTTTTATAAAATGATTCTGTTCTGAGACTTTTAAATGGTTAAGGGAAACACATTAAGTATTTCTTTAAAAAAAAAAAAACATGAGAACTTCATAAACTTGCTTAATCAAAGATTTAAACAATCTCATCTTTATTTTTAATTTAATTTTTGAACCATCAATGCAGCTTTAATTTAAAAAGGTTTTCATTCTAATTTATTTAAAAGGAAGGCAAATACTCTAAAACACTGCGGATTAGAAGTAGCCTCTGTGATTCAGAAAGACATATTCAGCAAGTGTGGAAACAGAGAATCAAATTACTCTTCTTTTCTGAGATACGCATCTTATTTCTTCAATATCCAAACAACTGGGATAAATTATTTAACCAAATCAATTAACAAAATTAAAACGAAAAAGCACATTCAAAGAGGAGAATCTTATCAGTATTTTGAAAAGAAATATTGTACCTGAAAGAACATAGGACAGCTTTGGAAATCCTAAGAGGTACTTAAAATCAGAGCTACTAAAAAAAAAGACAAAAGCAAACAAAAATCTGACTGCTTTCCAGCCAAGAGATACAGCAAGTAAGAAAATGAATGCAAAAGCCTGTTACCACCACTTCCAAGGAGATAGGAAGTCAAGGTAAAATTATCAGTTCCCCAGTTCCCATTTTCCCTATTAACATCTTTACGGGCAAGTGAATTTTTTTCCAGGGAGCTGACAAAACACAACTGAATTCTTTTTTTTTTTTTTTTTTGTATGTGTGTGTGTGTGTAGAGACAGTCTCATTTTAGTGCCCTCAGTAGAGTGCTATGGCGTCACAGCTCACAGCAACCTCCAACTCCTGGGCTTAAACAATTCTCTTGCTTCAGCCTCCTGAGTAGCTGGTACTATCGGTGCCCGCCATAATGCCTGGTTATTTTTTTGTTGCAGGTTGGCTGGGGCTGGGTTTGAACCTCTCACCCTCGGTACATGGGGCTAGTGCTCTACCCACTGAGCCACAGGCGCCACCCAACACAACTGAATTCTTAAAACTAAATTCAGTATGAAAATTCTCTGCAGAAAAAAAAGATTCAATCATCTCCCTATCTTTACAAATCATTAATGTGTGATTAACATTCCAATTTTACTGGAAACCGCTCCTTTAATCTTGGAAATAAAATCTTTTAGAGACATAAGGAGATTTAATTTTAGGGAAAGAAAAAACCCCATTCACACACAGCGATAAAGTAAATTCCTAACTTACCACTATCAAAAAATCAGACTTAACGCTATACTAGGACTTTCGTTTAAGAAAACAAAACATATTCTGCCATTTAAAACTCTTCAAATTCCACTCCCTCCAAAGGATTGTTTAATACTAGGCATTTCTCATCGATGAGAAACGCAGTTGTAGAATGCTTTGTAAAATTACACGTCTGCGAGTATCTCGTTAGTTTTACAATAATTAATTCACTCTTTCCCCCAGGTTCAATCTGTAAGAACGCAATAATGCTGATACAAAACTAAATCAAAACACGGAAGCAAGTGCACTCTGAGGTTGGAGACCATCTCTTTAGTTCATTGTGCTTAGTTAAAAGATTTCCTAAATTTGCAGATTCCTCAAAAGGTTGATGGGCATAAGCAGGTATATGAGGGCTGCTTAATTACCTTTCTGTGATGACAGAGGTTTGTTTAAATGAAATTACCATAGCACAGCTAAGCACCCTTTTAATAATAGGTTTTTCCTGCTCAAAGTAGCTCTGCCCTATCATCAACACTTATCTATCACGCCTCCAAGGAGGTCCTCCCTAAACATTCATTGTTATTGATAAAGATAATGATAAAAGTATCTTCTGAGAAGAGATTTACTAGTAGGTAGGCATAGAAAAGGGACACACTGGCTAGAACTGAGTCTCACTTAAATTGGAAGTCAGCACCAATAGAGAAACTTTTTGTGATTTCATCTAAAAAAAAAGGAAGCAGTGAATTTTTCATAATGTATGTTTATTTCATTCATGTTTTTTAATATTTATCACGGATGCATACAATTTATGAACAAAAATGTGGACTACGGAATTTGTTTAGATTTGATTTACTCGAATCGTCTTTATTAGATAAATTAATTTTTTATTATCACGTACCCAAGATGATCTTCTGTACATGAATTTTTACTATGAAGTGGCTTAAAAATTTAAACACTACATACATCGAAGCTTTTACTACTGAGCTATCATGTTTCTTTTTATGTGTCCATAAAACGTACTTTTCAAGCTGATGTCAAACAAGGAACAGATGATTGAATTAGTGATCTGAAGGAAACCTTTTATTTTCTTCTTTCTAGGTTAAAAGGTATTCTGTGTTTAATGATGAAACTTATTCATTTATTGTGCCAACTTTTCATCTAAAATTTATTCAAGGAAGAGTCGGTTTCAACTCACTTTATTTGAAGGAAAATGCCAAGTGTTCATCCTTCAAGATTATATTTTTTTACCTTACTTTAGCATAAGCAGATAAATTCTCAGTGTCACCGCTGCTGAGTTTCACTGCTATTTTTATTTTCTACTGACAGAATATTCAAAGCTGACAAATGCTGTAGAACAGATATAGTTATTAAAAGCTTCAATTTACAGCGCAGAGTGACAGTTTGCTTTTGCTACTCATAAAGCAAAATCGAAGAGGTGCAAAAACACAGGGAAGGTGGAACACATACACTTCGGATACTTTACAAATTGTTCTCGAAAGTCAAGCTCATTTGAAATACTACCCTAAAGGCACTGGTTTAGGTATTGACTCGTATGGATTCAAAGAATAAAAATATTAATAGACTGATGGCTGAGAATTTTCAGCAGTATGTTAAAAACTTTACTTACAGATAATTTCTGTATATAAGGAAGGCCTTTAAAACTAACAATTGACTTAAAAATACAAGACAGATAGTTTTGAACTAATCTAAAATCTTGTTAAGAGGGGAAAAAAGCAAATAAACAAAAGCTTCTTATATTTTAAAGAGATAGCTGGTTTGCTTTTAAGTTAAATTTCCTAAAATGAGCAGTAACTCAGACTTCTACTATATTTTATTACATTTGGGAGAGGAGAGCATTTATGTACATGCAAACTATATAAATTCTGGGTGGTGGCAGGGGTCAGATCACTCAAATTAAATTTGGCAGACAGCACTAAAATGTTTCTTATGTGAAATCCTAAAGACCCTTCAACTATGTCTTTGGAGGCTGAACCATGAGAACCATGAACCTTGCTGCCAAAGGTAGGAAAATTTATATAGAGAAGGAAAGCAAAGTTTCTCCTATTCAAAAAGCAACTCAGCAGTAAAAGAGTGAATGCAGAAGTCTGCTCTGAAGTTATAAAAGGGAAACTTCTACTTGTACTAAATGATTCATGCACCCCAGGCAAGAAAACTCAAGTCAAAATCTGGATAAATGAGCCACTTTCAAACAGATTCCCTTTTTTCAACCTTTCTGAGATGATGGGAATGTTCTCTATCTGCAGTACAGATATATATGTTTGTCAAAACTCAGGGAAACACACACACACACAAAATTTTTTTTTGTATTATATATATATATATTTTATTATTATTATTAAATCATAGTTGCGTACATTAGTGCAATCAAGGGGTTTCATATACAACCTAAAATGTTTTCATCAAACTGTTTAACACACCCTTCATGGCATTTTCTTAGTTATTATAAGAAGACATTTGTATTCTGCATTTAGTAAGTTTCACCTGTACCCTTCACACACACAAAATATAAGAGCTGTGCCTTATGCACATGTAAATTTATACTTCAAAAAATAAAAACTCATAAATGTAAGCCAAACATATACATTCAGTTTTACTCATTAGATGTAAATTAAGACTCTTTTATTAATTATTTTTAAATAAATCTTTCTTTACCTAAAGCACAGGAAAATATAAAAAGGAAAGCTAATATATATATATATCTAGGGGAAAAAAATAGGAGCCGAGCAGGGAGACAAAACATTAAAATTTCAAACACCACAACACTCCTGGAGGTCAGAAGGACTTTCCAAAGGCTCAGTCTCATGAAGACAAAGAAGGCTTAGGCTTCACATTTGCTTAACTCTGACATGTTACCTGCTTTTAATAAATAACCTTTTATGTTATAACAGGCTATTAGCAGTATCCCCATTTTTTTCTTCTTCTTTTTTTTTTTTTTTTTTGCAACAGGGCTGGAGGGCAGTGGTATGATTACAGCTCACTACAACCTCAAACTCTTGGGCTCAAGTGATCATTCTACCTTAGCCTCCCAAGTAGCTGGGACTACAGGTACATTCCACCCACCGTGCCTGGCTAATTTTTGTATTTTGTGTAAAGGTGGGGGGTTGGTCTTGCTATATAGCCCAGGCTGGTCTTAAACTCCTGGCTTTAAGCAATTCTCTTGCTTTAACCTCCCAGAGTGCTAAGATTAGAGTCATGAGCCACCTCACCCAGCAGTATCCCCATTTTTAATTTGATGAAACAGACTGAATAGTTCATTGATGTGCCTAAGGGTACACAATCAGGAAAAAGCCAAGGTACAAATAGATCTCTACAATTCCTACACGTAACTCTTCTTACTGAACAATACCGTGTGTGTGTGTGTGTGTGTGTGTACGCGTGCAAATGGCTTTAACTCAGTGCATGAACTGAAACAATCAGGATTTTTTTTTTCCTTAAATATTTATTCACTCCTTACTTAAAAAAAATCTGTAGCAAGTAATACATGGGTCTCAAAGCACATATTAGTGAAATACATATTAGCTAAATACACTAGCCTAAAGAGAGCTATGACTACCGATACTACAGATAATTTTATAACTTCAGTATGCAATTTTTATTATGATTCGATTGAAGTTGTACTGGATTTCAGATGAGCAAAAAGACACTGTCAGACTAAAATGAATTCCCTATGGACTAAGAACTTGAATATGCTTTTTGAAAATCTTATAAAAACTGGGGTTAGGGGGCAATGGTATCCTCAAAGGGATTTTAGAGAAGTTTACTAATGCCTCAATGATGCCACAGCTAATGAGTGCCTTGGTTAGTCCTGGAAGCCGAGTTCTTAGACTTCTTAGATTCCCACATAAGTAAAGAGTCTGCATTAGCAAAGCCTTTCTTTTCTTACACCCTCCACTAACTTCAAATGCCCTATACTGAGAGGGTCAGTGCAACTCACTGTGCTTACTACTAACTTTGCAAAAAACAAAATACAACAAACAAAGAAGAAAAGCAATTAGTGAACTTAAAAATCATAGATGCATTTTGTAACATTCAATAAAACGTGCAAAGTGGAACCTAACACTGGATTAGTCAACAGGCAGGTGAGCATGTAGGACAGGCGTCAACCACTTGCTTCAATTTGATTGTGACAATCCTAAAACTTTTCTCTCAAATGAAATTTGTAACTTCTTCTCCAATGAGAAATAGAAAACAAGAAAGAGATGAAAGCAAAACCACTGTTAATATTTAACAGCAATTAAAAACAGGTACGAGACTGCTGTAATTCACATTATATGCCTGTATCAAAACACACATGTTCCTCTACCAAGTATATATCCAGAAAACCAAAAATCACATTATAGCAAAGATATTTGTACCAGAATGTT